>BMAC01000007.1:1061441-1083762 GCA_014905375.1 Phtheirospermum japonicum | reverse complement strand
TGGGGAGATGGTGGTTTTTGTTCTGGTTTGCGTTCAAGAGTCGCGGTGTTTTGTGTCGCTGGGGAAATGCTCAAGAGTCCAGTCATTATATTTGACTTAATTTCATTTAAATACCTTAATTAAAATGGATTCGGGTTTAACCCGGTCTAACGGGAGTGACCCGTTAATCTGGACTAACAGGAGTTCAGCCCTATTCTTATTGTACACAAAAAAAATGAATTTAGTGATTTTTTTCACCCTGAGTTATTTTCCATTTTTTTCGTTTTCAGTGTCTCCAAACACTCCCTAAAAAAGTGAAAGGATAAAGACAAAAAGAGCAGAATGGTTCGTACATTCAAAAAACAGGTAGCAAACCGCCATTGGCCAACACTGCTACCTCTGCAAATACTCTCTCTCTCTCTCAGCAAATTACAGAGAAGACAAATTAAAAGCAACTTTATCCATTACCGCCTATTGTTCTCCGAGTGTAGGTTATTGTGCGAGTAAAATGAAAGAGAGCAGAGAAAAAGGCTTAGTTTACATGCAGAGGACAAAACAAATCTCAAATTCTCTTTCAATTTCCCAGCATCCCATGAAACGCCGTCGTTGCGGGGAGGACTCGTCTGTGTATAATCTCAACTCTCTCTCCCTCACACACACACACACGCACGTATATATATATATACATATATATATTTATTTATTTATATTGCGGGTTCATCTATGTGTAGTTGTTTATCCCATTATTTGTCTCTGCTTGAGTTAATTTCATATTTGTGTGTGTGTGTGTGTTGTTTTGTTTGTTTTGAAAACATTGGAGGATAAAAGAACCTAGGATGGTTTTCCCCCTTTTTATTGTGTTCTTTTTGTTCGTGTATTTATTGGGGGCTTTTATTAACTCTCTTGGATGCTAAATCTTGCCTATGTAAATAATAGTAATAATATATAAATAATCCCAGCTGCTTATTATGTTCTCTTGTTTGGTTGTGTAATAATGGCGGTGATAAATCTTTGGTGTCTTGCTTTATCTTTTTTTGGTAGTGCTCTCTCTCTCTCTCTCTCTCTTTTTTTTTCTTGTTTGCTTCTTAAAAACAGAATTTCATGTCTTATTTGAGATATTTTGCTAAATTGCTCTTATTTTTAAAAAAGAAAAAAAAAACTAAAAGAAACTCAGTATTTGAACTCTTCCTGTCTGAATAATTTGTCCCAAAAGTCATTTTATCATGCTTCATTAATTAATTCAAATTACCTCATGCAAGTTAATTTAGAAAATCTGTATTCAATTAGCATACATTGGACGTCATTAATAGTAGTTTTGTTCCTTAAATAGCATTTTTTTTAATTATTAGTCAAATAACTTTTTTTCATATCTCACAGGGCGTGGTATAACTTGGACAAAACGAAGCCGGTGAACGAATATCAATGCACTGATTTCGATGATGCCTACACCTACATAAGAAAAGCCGAGTCGTTCAAGTATTTTTGTTCCGTAAAAGACTTAAAACGCCGGCAACTGGAAAAAGCTATCGTTAGTGATTCTAAGTTTGAAGTACAAGAACAAGATGAACAAAGCTCAGGTAATAATAGTCTTTTTTTATCTATTTTATTGTTACTGTACAAAAATAAATGATATATACTTAGCATTGAAATCGGAAATTAAATCTTGTAAATTAACAGAAAGCAATTCTTCGTCTGCGTCCGATTCTGAAGATTCAGATAGTGATGAAGTGTCCCAGCTTTCAGGTAAAAAAGAAATAACTTATCTGGTGATATTATTGTTACTTTATTCTATTTCCACAGATTTGAGCTTTAATATTATGAAGCATTTGTATGCCACTTAAGTAACAGTTCGAAATTATAAAAACTACCCCTGATGTTTGGCTTAAATAACCAAAATCCCAGTTATTGTATAAAATTACAAACTACCCCCCATAATTAGGTACAATTTGTGGCCATGGGGGTATTTGTAATTTTCAAAGATAATTGGGTACTTTTCTTCTCTTCTTTTTATTTAATAGTGGATGGAAACTCCATGGGGCTAATTATAAAAAATCCCCCTAATGTTTAGCCTAAATACCAAAAAGTCCAGTTATCGTTTAAAATTACAATTTTTTTACAAACTAGCCCCTTAATCGGATCAATTTGTAAAACAACCACCATGGGGCTTTTTTGTAATTTTGAAAGATAATTATAAAAACTCCCCCCTTGATGTTTAGCCTAACCACCAAAGACCAGTTATCGTTTAAAATTATAATTATTTACAAACTAATCCCTGTATAGGCGCAATTTGTAAAACAACCACCATGGGGCTATTTGTAATTTTCAAAAATAATTATTAAAACTCCCCCTGATCTTTAGCCTAATTACCGGAAAGTCCAGTTACCGTCTAAAATTACAATTTTTAACAAATTACCCCCTTATTAGGCTCAATTTGTAAAACAACAGCCATGTGGGTATTTGTAATTTCGAAATATAATTTTATTATTATTTAATTTTAGTGGATGACGAAATTAAAACGGAGCTATGCGACGTGCAAGTGATGGTCAAAGCAAGCTACCGAGCAGAGAATGTCCCGTATGTTTGTCTGACGAGTCAACTGAATGGTCAAGCAGTCTTAGGATATCCCGTGGAAATCCAAGTGCTAAAAAGCGACGATTGCGAAACTTTACGTCCTAAAAAGGAAAGTGGTGCTCGTAAGCTACTATTTCCTCCACTTGTTTGGAAAACTGCTAAACGAACCCCTGTGTGTTACCTCATGAATCCAGTTTCTTCAACTGTTTCCAAGAATGCTGCACAAATTGGAGAAAACGAAAATGGTAGGCTCGTAAAAGAGGCGAAAAGCAGAAGCTGTGTTCCTGTTGAGCTTATTTTTGGTAAGATACTGGCATCTGTTGGTTAGTTATAGAGTCTTGAGCTGAAAGGCTGCTTTTTTGAAGTTATTGTAATTAAACCAATTTCATTACAAGAATGTGCATTTTAACATTTGCTTTTGCTGCTGTAGAAACTTGAGCTTGTGAGGATGTAAATTTGAACAACTAATGCAGAAAGCGTTTCTCGTGTGATATGATAATATAGTATTAGTTGTTATTTTGAATGTACAACATAGGATGAGACCTTGTTGCTTTTGTTGAGACATGATTACTATTTTGAATAACATATCATTTTGTAAGCTAATGGTAAATCTGCAATGAGTAAATCATTTAACCGGTTATTATACTGTTTTTTGCAATTATTTGTTTGATGGATTTTATTGGAATAATAATGATTGGATTTTAAAATATTATCGAATACATGTAATTATAAATATTTTTTGACATATATAACAACTTGATGAAGTTGGCAGAGTTAAGATTGGGAAGTTTGACAAAATCTATTACTAATTTAAGAATTTTTTTACACGTACACGACACAAGCACCAACACTAACGATTTCCCGACGTCAAGAGCATCTCCAATACAATAGTGTTAATTGAATCAATGTGGTAAATGACATTAAACATTTTATAAAAAAAATTCTTCAATACATCAATGTTAATGTTATATATATGATACTTTATTTTATTTATTTTTAGAAAAAATAAAGAGAGATAAATAACATGAATGGATAATATGTTTAAAATTAATTGTAGATATTATCAAGAGTTTAGAATTTAACATTGCTCTTGACAATGTCAGGCATTTAATGTGCCACATAATTATTTTTATGACACGTGTCAATTTTTTCATTTTTAACATTGTTGCATTGGAAGGACAGTTCAACAATAGACAGGGTAAGGGAATTACCCAAAATAAAAGTATGTTAATTGATATAGGCTCGCTCATGCTACGTAGACTTCATTAAAATGAACTGCATTCAATTATCTCCCATTGTATAAAACGACAATCGTATGGAACAAGTTCAAAGTAACTGCAAGAAGGCCCACATGCAATAAGTCCAGCTGACTGCATGAGTTATTCGTACTTTGCACTGTATCTTGGAAATAAAATTCGACCAAAACCAACTGATAAAATAATTAAAAATGTACACAACTTTTGAGGAATAACAGTTAGAAGCTACAGCTCCAAAGCCTCCAAATATGTTAATAGACACAAATTGGAGTTAAAAGATAGATGAGAATAGGGAAATTGCATCTATAAAACAAATTAAATAAGGATAAACCAGACCAAACAAAAAAAAGGTACTACCAAATGCCCCTAACTAACCAGCAAAGTAAAACTAACCCTCTTCGCCAGTCGAATAACTTTACACTAGTAAGTTGAAAAAAGTACCCCAAAATCAAAACCAATTTTGCATCACTTAAAAACCCTCTTTTCAGCAAATCACCTAGATGGGGTTTCCGATGGCTGACTATTCAAAGCAGAACTCGAAGGAATGTTAGGTAAAGCCCCATTATCTTGAGAGGTTGATCCACCCCATTTCGTCTCTCCGTCTGATGGTTCGATGACATGAACCGCACCATCGCTCATGCCAAGTGCAAGCTGATTGGGGTCTGATGGATGTGCTGCAATAACAACGGGGAAGGCATTGCCATTGCTACAGAACGAAAAAGTAGTGTTAATATCGAAAAAATATTTTACATATGCAAATGGAATTTTAGAGTTTAAAAAAAGACCAAGTGTTTGGAGAAGGCACTTTCCATATTAGCTTTTGCTACAATAAATCACTTATTTTAAGAGCAGAAATTTTTGCAAATGCACCCCCACCCCACCCCAAAAAAAGTATCATGAAATTGTTTTTTTCTATTGCGTACCTGGAAATGGACGAAGATATATACGCAGATGGTGCTATCCGACAACGAAGGTTCAAACTGTCAGAATCAAATATTCCAACAGCACCGTCACAAAATCCAGTAAAAATCAACAGGCCGTCACAGGAATATATAGCACTTGAAACAGCCGCGGAAAGTGAATCTCTTGGATACCACTGCATTGAAATTTAAAAATATATTAAAAAAACTCTAACTAAGTTCTTTGGGAAAGAAAAAAAAAAACTGCATCATCTAATTAGTAATGACAGATAATAGCTATCAACATAAACTCTCGATTGATGAAGTATCTGATAAATATTACAACAAAATTTCCGAATTGCGTGAATAGGGAAATTTGGACTAAAAACTGATATGGAGGAAAAATAAAGGTAACAACCAAGAAACTCACCGAGCGCAGACAATCAAGTTGAGCATCATATATAGCGATTTGGCTTTCATGAACAACTAGTAGATGAGATTGATTGTTATGGAACTGAACTTTAGTTTCTCCGGTCAAGGGAGAGGGTTGACCGGGCGGTGCCTGTATGGGCCGTGATTTCTTCTTCTCCCATCCATCAATGCTCCAGGAACACAGCTGCAATCAACGTTGAGAAGTACATTATTCATCAAATATTACTCCGAGGACTTTCAGACAGACAGATAGATAGATATAGATACAGACACACACTTGCCTGTGCATCAGCTCCAGATGAAACCAATATGTTCAGACTCTGAGAAAATGCAAGCCCTGAGATTCGTTTCTGGTGACCTTTGAGCTTGGTTTTAACCTATTGCATGGAAATTAAATTCACCAAATATATTAGTGAAAACGAATAATCACTAAATTTCCCCCAATCAGGAAAAAACTGGTTACATATCCAAGTGGACTAATAGCGACCAACAGCAAGCAGACTGCATTACTAAAGATATTAGGCTAATAGTTATGTAACAAATAATAAAATGAACATGCCCATCATCATTCATCGATCTCGCATTTATAAACATGAAAGCGCCTAATTCCCAATACAAATCATGCAAACCACGGGGCAGGGCCAATACCATCCTACAAGAGTGTATAGACCTCGAGTGTGTAGGACAAGAGGAAGAAACATCAAAAGTGAGTGTTGGTCATCTTTCGCAGCCCAGCTTCCATAAAACTGAAAATTTACTACTGGTTAATATTTGAGTGTAAAATTAGGTTTAACTGCAAGAATCTTATAAGGGCATTTGGTTAAGCCAATACTCAAGGCCTTAATAGTGTTCCCCAACCTTGTCAGGTGCTTTTTGGATGTGATAAAATCCTGACGTGGACCAAGGTGCAAGAAAGCTATTCTTTATTTGAAGTTATCACAAAAAGGAAAAAGTTGAAAATTTATTTAGTACTTAACAATCAATTGAATAAATTTAATCTGAGTTTTAAGGTCATGACTACCTTAAACAAATTTGGACTCCTTTTAGACGTTAAAGATGACGAGAATATATTTGTTTGAATATTACCTGTAGTACAGTGAAGTCTTTTGGGTATCAAAGACTGGAAGGTTCAAATTAATACAAAT
Source organism: Phtheirospermum japonicum (assembly GCA_014905375.1). Taxonomy (NCBI): domain Eukaryota; kingdom Viridiplantae; phylum Streptophyta; class Magnoliopsida; order Lamiales; family Orobanchaceae; genus Phtheirospermum; species Phtheirospermum japonicum. The sequence continues at coordinate 1,077,480 of BMAC01000007.1, read as the reverse complement.
AAAATTAAAAATTGTTGGGATAAGATAAGCTGTAAGACCTTGCAAGATGTTTTAATTCAGCAAGGCCAAAAGGGTAGTCTTGTGACTTGCATTTTCAAAACTTTAAAATATCTCATAAAACCTAAGGCCGTGTTTGGACTGGGCATATAGAATCCGATTTTTGGGATTTTCAATTTCAAAAGACAGGATTTTCAAAATCCTAATCTCGTACCGTACCTGCACAAACAATTTCTAACTCAACATATTAACCTACTCAATTTTTAACTATTAATATAAAACTCATCATTACACATTTACCATAAATAAGTTAATATTCTATTTACAATAATACAACACCCACTAACGAGGCATGATTTTTGACAGGCTACAGTAAAGTCCTCTTTTAAAACATCTAAACAAACAAGGATTTTACCATTCATTTAGACTTTCAAAATCCAAATCCAGGTCAGAAACCACAAAGAGAACGTAAAGCTCTTAAACATCCCATATTTACTAGAAAAATAAGCTTAGCCCGATACCTTTAATCGTTCCAAGTGTGGATCAACAAACAAAAGATTAACTCAAAATTAGCCGCCAACAGTCGACCTTACAAGTCAATAAGTAGTAGGAAAATAACTTTTCACAACCTAAATTTGGCCGTTTTTGCAACCTAAACTATTTATTTTTTACAACTAACTCAAAATTAGCCAGAGTCTGAACATTCCAAGTCATTTAAAATTTCAAATTCGGCTGACCGGAGATTGCAAAGCAAAAAACCCTCACAGTTTAGGTTGTTAGTTGTAAAAGACAATAATTTAGGTTGTTAATTGTAAAAACACCCAAAGTTCAGGTTGAAAAGATCTTTTTCCCCAAGTATAATATTTCCTTGCTGTGAGAGAATAGGAATGCACTAAGCAACTATATTGTAATGAAATACAGTCCCCAGTGCCCCTATATAAAAATTACCTCGTCAACCCTGACATTGTAAATCTGTACTGTAGAGTCTTCCATTCCAATAGCGATTATATTGTTATCCTGAGGATGAAACGCCAGATAAGTTGCTGCGGGAGGTGGAGGCATGAAAGTTGTCATGACCTGACAAGAATTAATAGAATGTTAGCTTTAAATAAAGCAATCGCAAAAGTTTCACTAAAAGTATGTGGGCAGTTCAACGTGAATACTATTTTCTATGAGTTTCAGTTTTCAAATGAAAATGTCAACAAACCTTAAAAGTCATCATGTTGAACAAGGAGACCTTTCCCCCTGAAGCAGACATGACATATGAATCATTTTTAGACAAGGCAATACATGCAACAGTGTCTTCAGCTGGCTTCGCATCATTCACGTCATTAGACATGAGAGCCCCATTAGTAGGCTGCCACAGCTGTGGCACGTAAGAGGCAGATGACTGAAAGTACACATCACATCTTTTGTATCAGATTAAGTAAAGATAGTCATGTGCCCAAAACAAGGAGATAATTAAAATAAATAATAATAGTACTAGCAATAGTAATAATATAAAACAATAGAGAGAACTGCAAACACTACCTGAGGCTTGGCCAATTTTTTATTTTTATTTAAAAACAGTTATCTTTCAAAATTTCAAATGTCCCAACATTGTTTCTATCTACAAATTGCACCCTCGATAGAGAGTATTTGTTATGAAATACAAACACTCTAACATCTTAAAGGGTATTTGTACTTTTAAATGATAATAGAGAATTTGGTAATTTGGCAAAACGACACGGGTGGTATTTGTAATTATCCTAACATTAATGAATAAAAATCAAAGGAAGTAAAAATCTAGTTCTGACCTTTCCAGATGGATTTCGTTCGTTGCGCTGCCACTTCCACAGCTTATGAAGAGCATTCGAAGACAGAGCTAGCACAGCTAGCCCGGAATTTGTGTACAGCAACCGCACAACCTGTATTTAATACAAATCACGTAAACGGGAAAGCTGAAAGGACCTGAGTCACATCAGTTTAAAAAAATGCCACATAACATACTTTGCTAGGTGTCAGAGGGTCAGGCAATTTCAGGGTCCTGAGTTGAGACGATTCAGATATGTCAGGGGACTTCCAGATTTTACTTTTTTCAGTAGTATCAAGAATCCTTGGTTTTACATCAGCTCCTCTGCTGCTTTCCATGCTAGCCTGAAAATTCGTTCAGATAAAACGAACAGAAGATAGGAATAAAACAGAATTTTGAAAAGAACTAACTTATCAATTTAAGAAAGACAAAAACTTGTGTCAAACAGACTAACAGATACATCCCGTTAGGCAAGGCACAAATTTTAGTTTTTCAGATTCTTTTTAGTATTTTATTTAGTTTAGTTTTTCTTAGGGTTTTCCAGTTCTTTAATGGGGGGGTAGGGTTTTAACAGTTTTTAGTTTTTTGGGGTTATCTATTCATTTATTTATTTAAAAATATATATTTTAAGATTTAGTTTTAGGGGACCTGCCTAATGTTAGGAGTGTACCTCATTTAAGAAACTCAAATCAAATTCAAAACGAGAGCATTACCAGAAGGGACATCGGCTGCTGAACTCTATCGTTGCGCTCAAGCATTGGAGACATTGAGGCAGAAACGTTAGCAATGGGACCTAATCCACCAGCAATAACAGGCTGTACAAAATTTGCATATGATTAAATTAAAACCAAAAAAATATACAAGGAAACCAAATCATAATACGAGGGAGCAATATATTACTTTGACATTGATAGCTTCAGAATGACCACGGGCCCCATCAAATGCTCTGGTCTCCAGCATTCTTAACAGGCGCTGCCCATCATTGTTTGCTAAGATCTTAATCCCATTGTCACTGGTTGTAACAGCCAGCAATGAACCTTCCTTGTTGAATCTCAATCTAGGACTCGCCTGCAAGTATAACACAGCAAATTTTAGGATTTTCCATTTATCAAGACAATTAATAAAGCACAACAATCATTATGGGCTTCATATTCTATTGATACTAACGGGCAGTCCACCATCGGCATCTGTATAAGTAAGTGTGTTTGTATTATCCATGTCCCAGAATTTTATCTGAAACTCGTCGCCAGCTGCTAAGAAACGGTTCCTCGTTGTGTCAAATTGCACGACACCCAAAGAACGCTTCCGGAAACCAGAAAATGTCCTCTTGATGGCTCCTTCGCTTTCATTCCACTCAACCAAATGAGATTCACCCTCCTTGCTTGTTCCGCAAGAGAAAAGCCTGAAAAGAATATAGAAACAAATAAATATTAATCATACTCCACTTTTTAAACTGGGGGCCTCTTGTCAGGCAGTCTAACCATTGGAATAATATAATATATATATATATATATATATATAGAGAGAGAGAGAGAGAGAACCCTAAAAAAAACTAAACTAAACTAACCAAAAAATATTTAATAAAAAACAAAACAACTCAAAATCCCAAAAATTCGTAAAACCCGTAAAAACTAAAAACTGAAAAACCCTAAGAAAAACTAAGCTAAATAAAAAACTTTAAAAAAACTAAATAAATAAATTTAAAAAAACTATAAATTTGATCCCTGCCTTAACGGAATGTACACCGTTAGGCGGGTTGTAAACAAGTTTTCGTCTTTAAACTGGAGTGCTCATTTCAAGTTAAATGTATTAATTGACCATGCAACTTGGGGCAAACAAAAATTACATCGAACCCAAATTAGGCAATTTCCAAAATTAAACTAAAAGCCAACCGAATAAATCAGTTCAGTAACGGTTCGATTTTCTAAACAACCAAATTTTTAACTTTATATTATAGGAAAAGATTAACAGCACAGGATTTTGAAAGTACCTGGTTCCATCAGCACTGTATGCCATTGTTGTGCACCAAAGTCCAGGAGCATCATAATCTACTCTTGATCCCAAAGAATCATACAGCCATGCTTTTATTTTCCCATCAATGGCAGTAGAGAAAATAAACTGCATATATACTAGAATCAGAAAGCCCAATCATTTTCATATATCACTATAATATTTCTTTATGTATTATACCTGAATATTCTCTTTATAATGAGGACAGACAGAATACACAGGAGCTTCATGACCCTCAAACGTATACTGCCTGCGCCCAGAGACAGCATCCCACACCTGTAACACAAGCACAACACAGTAAATGTTAAAAAAAAATTGAAATTACCAGATCGGGAGATTTTACTGTTTCTAATGGCTTGATACCTTAATTGTCTTGTCATCCCCACATGTAACTATGCAGAGCTGCTTATTGGGGTGAGCAAAAGCAATATCGTTCACGCCACCAACATGAGCATCAATCTATAAGTTAAATAAAGTAATCAGTACTTGGAACTCAATATTATCCTCGCACATAAGAGAGAAAGAGAGAGAGATTTAAAGTAATCCTTACTTCTAAGTGTTGTCTTAACTCTCCAGCTGGATTGTACGTATATATCTGAATAATGTGCTTGGAAAACGCAACACCTGCAAAATTTAAGCATGCCAAATATCAGCAACTACTAAACAAGAATAACAAAAATAATGTGCTTGATAGTAACATCACAAATTTTATGTACCAAGTATAGATCCATCTGGGCCCCACACGCATCTATTAACAGACGTGGTAGCATCTTTAACCATAATAGTCTGAACAAAAGGGAAGTGGATATTTTAATTCATTTCAAACGTATAAAATCAATAAACACTTGAAACAAAGTTTATATAACAAATATAGAAGCATAGGGAAATTTAAATCAATAAATACTTACTTGAAATGCCGTTGAACAAGCTGATATGTCCCAAACCTTGAAGTTTTTAAGTGCCAACCTCTCTCGGGAACCAACTTCCCATATGCTAATATCACCAACATTTGTTCCAACTACAATGTATAAATAAATGACAACGGGATCAGCAGAGTCGAGCTATTTGCATAAATGACAATTTCATTATCGGAAATAAAAAGTTGTGTAAAGAAAAAAAAAAGGAATTAGAAAGAAAAATTAAAAACAATTCATGAATTGAAAATAAAAATAAAAGGAGATTAATCAAGGATGAACCTAGAAGAACAGTCTGCTGTAGTGGGTGGAAGTCCATGCTCATAACATTAGATCCTTGGCTAAGGTTCCGCACAACAGTTTTAGGAAGGTCATCTGGTGAATAGATATTAGGCGGATGAGTAGAACCAGAAAATGACACCTACAATATCAAAATGTGTCACAATATGCAGGCACACATCATCATTTAACAATGCAGTGTAAGAAAACAAACAATATTGCGTAAAAAAATAATAAAGAAATCTAACTGTCCAACCTCGTCGGGTTGTCCAGTACGAAGACGTTTCATCAGGTGCTCAGAATCAGCAGTTTGATAATCCATTCCGGGACCACCTGGAGGAGTCCTTGGATGTTTCAAGAATGCAACTGGGTACAGCAGGTACAGCAGGTGGAACAACATATTTTAGTAAATCATGAATTTTTATGATTACAAGTGCAGAAAATTTCGAGAGAGGAACCAAAATTTTATTTATATTCTCAATCTGAACTTAGTTTTTCAATGTTCTCAATTTGGGGGATGAGTTTTTGTTTTTACTCAAATCAGGGCCCCAACCTTGTTTTTGTTTCTCAATTTCTTGTGATTCACAATCGGGGGCTTACTACGAGCCTTGATTTGAGAATTAAAAAATAATAATTTGCGTCCTGAACTAAAAACTAAAAGCAAAATTCGAGTCCTGATATGAGAAGTGAAATTTGAACCCGGAATTAAGACAAACTAAAATTGGAACCCGATATGCGATTTTGCCATATAAGTAATCACAAATAAATAGAAGCAGACCATTCAAACAACTTACCAGAACTAGGTGCCTGAACAAGGCCAGGAGGAGCTGCAGCAACAGCAGCGTGAGGCATAGACGGGTTAGCAGCTGACATCCAACCAGCAATTGCACTTGGAGGTGGAGAAACAACTGGCTGGAAAGGCTGCCATAAAAAAAATAAATAAATAATAAGTGAGATGCCAAATAAATGTAATATCTCAGTTAGCAGTCAAACACAACTATTCTACTTACACCATGGCCTCCAAGGGGAGGAAAAACGCCAGGTTTAGGAATGGGTCCGCCAAGAGGGGTATTAGTAGGAGGCGGAGCGCGGGCCCCATTACTCGAAGCACAAGTGTGATCAATAAAGAGTGTCTTGATATCAGGATTTGGTCGTGGGTTTTTGCAAAGCTGATGCTGCCAGTTAAGACTGAAAAACCCATCAAACACGATACAACATGAAAAATACTAAGACTTGAATGAAACTTAACAAGATTACAAACAAAATCAAACTATATATTTGTGGATATTATATTTCGTTAAGTACCTTTGGTTAATGAGCGTTCTTAGTCTTGAAGCCTTGAAAACAGGAAGCGCGAGCTTATCCCGAAACAAAGGATTTGCCTCTATAAGCTTTTTAAGCTCAACCAGCATAATGTTACGTGCTGACTTTGTGTCCCCGTATTTGGAGAGTTGCTCATTCTGCCTATAATATTTACCATAATGATTAAAAAAAGTGAAAAAAGAGGTTCAAACAATACTTGTATACAAAAAATATACCTAAAATTGTCGAGAGTCAATAGCTGAGTGATCTCTTTAAAAAGATCTTCATTAAAAGATGCAAACACCTTGAGATCTTTAACGAGAATCTCAACAGCTTTAGCTCGATCTTGTCTGAAAAAGTATTAGACATAGTTAACAACAGCTATTTTGAAACTTTTATATATTAAGATTTTGAAATAATGCATACTTGTCAAGAGCTTCGAGATATTTCTGCTTTCTAATCTCAAAGAATATCTTCATAGAATAGCGATTATCCTCGACTTTCGTAAATCCACTTAAATAACGCTCAACTTCCTCCCATTCGCCAGCTTGGACTTGTTCCTCAAAGTATTTCATATTGAAGAAGAAGCCAGATTCTTGCTCCAGTCTAGATGATTTATTCATACAATTTCAACATAATTACGATCAACAAAACCAGAAGTAACTTTTCTGGACAAGCCGTAAAGTAATACAATAGCCTATTGTCCAAGCAACATATTCTTTCATATTATCACATTGCTCTTAGAGACAGTTTGTTTATTTTCGTTTGAAATTTAACAATAATAAAAGAAACAATTATGCAGATTTAATTTTCAAGCCTAGTTTTATCAAGATTCTAATTGTAATCAAACTCTATGCAACATATAAATCAATGCTCTGTGTGGACTGCATTAACCACATATAATCAATCTTGATCCAAAATATATTAACAAATGCAAAATTAAGGCATAAACCGGAAAACAACTTACTTATGGACAGTCTCCTTGAACTTCTCCTCATCCAAGAACTGCAGTATTAAGAAAACCAGTTCTCGACTCAAGGACGACATAGTGACACCTCTAGTTACCCCCAACCACTCCAGTGCAAATCTCCGAAAATGACCCGAGTTTAAATTTTATAAAAGAAAATCGAGAAAAAAGGAAACCAAAAGCAACTCTTCAACTTTCAGACAAATGAATTCAATTCTCGGGCAACATCAATTATTTATGAACAAATCTAAAGGCAGGAAAATTCTAATTCCAATATCAAAAGTGATATAATTATTTCCTAATCATTTCAACTTGAGCGCTTTCCAAATGTCAACAGGAAAAGAAAAAAGAAAAAACACAGAAATAATCTCCCCAAGAAAATAGCGAAACCCTTCAAACTGTAGAATCAAGACTTCAACTACCAAACAAAACAAAAATGGACCTCGTGATTCAACCCCGAAATTCTAGGACGATATCACAAAACCCCCCAACTCTTAATTTCACATCAAACAAACCCTTCTATTAATCAAAAACTCACAAATATGAGAGCGAAATGGTACTGTTTCCAGATCTGAGGGCACAAAAAGGAGAAAGGTTCAGTCGGAATGCCCCGGATTTTAAAATTTCAGAAAGCTAGGGTTTATTTTATATCTGTGAAGAGAAAGGAAGGCTCTTTTCCTTTTTGTCACTCCATTTCCTTTTCTCTCTCTGTTACATTAACACCACACCACCCCAACTTTCCTACTCTGTACTTTCTCTCTCCCCTCACTATTTATATGTCAATTCTCACTTGTATTTTCTCTCTACAGCAGACCACAGTAACCGCTTTTTTTAAATATTATAGGAGGATATATGGGCATGTGAATAATAACATCTTAATGTTGTATTATTATTATTATTATTATTATTTCCCCCTGTTTCTATATTCCAGCCCAGGTCACAGAAATGAGAAAGACGACTGTTGATTTTTTGTGTTCCCGTTTGGATTTGTTCCAAAGCAAATTACATTATCGACTAGTTTTGACCCTGCAATATGTATTATAGTTCAAATGTGACGTACACAGTAGTTTTATATGCTGAATTTAGTGAATAAAATATTAGTAGTAATTTATTTTTATTAATTAAGAAAGTATTAGTGACAATTGCGAGTATAGTGAGATGATGAGGTCAACTGGTAACCTGATATCCAACAAGAGTACAAGTGCGAGGTGAGATTTACCCCTTTTATTTCTTGTGAGTTTTGATCGGTTAGGAGGATTTAATATGTATTATGTCACCTAGCTAATAATACTGATGGCAATAACAATTAAACACACTGCACTCAAAACTCAATTCAGACTGATGAAATTTGATTAATCAATTCAATCAAATAGTAACAAGGTAACACGCTGCCCAAAACCATCCTACCAAAACCTTTCGGTCTTTTTTATTTTTCTCTCTCTTTTTTTTTACACGTACTTTTGGTTGTTGTTGACAAAGTAAACTATTCTAGTAAAAACAACACATAGTAACTCATTCAATAGTACATTTGGGTTCATAATTTATTTTTCAAGGAAAATTTAAGTACAAAATTCAAACAACATCAATATTAAACGAGTTTTAAGTTTCAAGTATTTGGAATTCATAGTAATTCAATAATATTTAATCAAATTTGACATAGTAATTAATTTTGACTTTTTTCAAGCTTTACGACCCAAGTGAATGGTATAAATGGATAGAGTGTGGTAAATAGTAGAGCTTAGTTCAATGAAAACCTGTGACTAGATCGTCCTGAAGACGGATGCGACGGGAAGAGTCCACCCGTAGCCAATCTCTTGTCATTGTATCTAAAAAAACGTACATGTTAAATGAAAGTCAATGTCTATGACTATGAAATATTAGGGTTGGGTACTAATTTATGTACAATTTTATGACCTGACGTTATATTATCGGTCTCACGAAAACTCGAACCGTGAATCGATCTACTATGGCAATTACCTACAACATTAGCTCTTGTACCCAAACTGACCCATCTAAATTAACTTCAGTTTTTGATATAAAATATAAAATAATAATAAATTATAAAATGTTATCATATTTTAAGGAAAAATTGTGTGTGTGTGTGTTTTCATGTCGATATCTATGCATTAATTATTGAAATACATAATAACGTGTTTGCATTTGGAAAGAACATTAAAACTCTAAAGTGTTTGTCACATTACTAATTAACTCAAAGAAGAATCATATTTTTACGATAACAAAAGAATCGTATTCATATATTAAAACTCTTCAGTCAATAGTAATAGTAGCAAATTATAGCAAATTCGTATAATGTTTAAAAAAAAAGATCAAAAAATAACTCGGGGACAATATCTCCTCAATTTGATTGAGGCAAAAAATCAAAAGTTATTCAAATGAAAAAATGTAATAGTATATACTGTCTCTTATACACATCTAGATGTGTATAAGAGACAGGGATAATATAAATAGGCTTAAGAGAAAAAATAGAAGTAAAATAAATAAATATATTAAATAAGAAAGGGTATTCTAGACAATTGAAATTGTGATTTTGATTAAACGGGATATATTTGATTAAATGTGATTAAATATTTTTCACTAGAGTATGTAGCAATTAGTGGTGATAGAAGTGTAGTAAATGGGAATTTTCCCTTGAATTATCGATAAATGATCAGTGAGAGTGTCTATATACATAACGATTGAATTATTTTAAAGGGCCTTCCAATTTGAGAACGTGACATTCAGTAATACGGTATCTTAGTATATGGGTTTTGTTGCCCTAAAGATTTTGACATCTCCCCTCACTTCTCTAAGTACACATAAATTGCAGTGCACCCTATAGTAAAAAAAGAGTTACTGAAATCGAAATTTAAAAATCAACAAAATACATACGCATGGATAACCATACAATCACGTTATCAAACTGTTTAAATAAGTGGATAGTTCGAGATTTAGTATCAAGCTCTATATTTGATACTAAATCACAAACGAGTTTAAGGTATTTGAGAGGACATGCATAGAAAAAATAATACAAAATTCAAAATCTATTATTGGAGGGACAAAATATCTCAGCCGGTGTTGTACACCACTTTATCAACCCCAATGTCACCATATACTCCGTCCGATGCCATACACTAAGTCATCAACCCCCGATGTCACCATGTACCACACCAACAACCAATCAACACATTTGAAAAAAAATAAAAAATCTTCGAATTCATTATTCGAGGGACAAAACCTCCCGACCGGCACCGTACACCACGTCATCAACCCCGACGTCACCATATACCACACCAAAGACCAACCAACACATTTGAAAAAAATTAACTCACTTACTGGAGGGACAAAACCTCTCGGTTGTCGCCGTGCACCACATCATCAACCCCCACCAACAACTAATAAACACATTTGAAAATAAAATCCATTACTGAAGGGATAAAATCTCCCGACCGGGGTCGTACATCATATCATCAACCCCCGACGTAACCATATACCACACCAAATAACCACAAAACCAACATTGACCATTACATATCCACAACACATTATAAATAAAAAATAATTAAATAATTCATAAATCCACAAAATATTTCAAATATATATAATCGAACACTAATTTAGAAATTAACCATAATTATATAATTAATCCCTAATTGAATACTATTTACCTAACTAACCCTAAACTATATCAATTACACATAATCGAATCTAATTGATCCTACACCCTAACTAAACCCTGGTTATATAATTAACCCCTAGTCGAATACTAATTAGAAATTAAATCGCAATTATATAATTAACCCTAGTTTACCCCTGAATCCTAACAATGCTTAATTATAAATTAAACCATAATTATATAATTAATCCCAATTGAACCCTAATTATAAATTAAACCCTGGTTATATAATTAACACCTAAATGAACATTAATTAGTTAATTAACTATAATGTAATTCAATTATATACAATCAAACATTAATTGACTCTTAAACCTTGGGTAACCTCTAATTAGGAATTAAATCATAGTTTAATTGCAAAAAAATAAAATAAAATAAAAATAAAATTTATTATATAAAATCAAACAATAAAAAAATTAAGAAACACATATATGCAGCGGTGGTGGTGGTGGGACTAGGGGTGAGCACGGTCCGGTTCAGTTCGGGGATTTGAAAATCTCCAGAACCGTACTATTATTTTTTTCAGTACGGTTCGGTTCGGAGAAAAGTCAAAGTCAACGGTTCTTTTCGGTTCTGGTACGGTTCAGTTCGGTTTTCGGATAAATCTCCGTTTTACGCTCATATTATAATCGTAAATTAAAATTACTAGATTATGGTGAATTTTAACTTTTACTTGTTAGTTGATGATTAAATAAGATACAAGATTAATAAAAAATAGTATTCTACTTATTAACTATCGAATATAATGAGATTTATAGCTAATTTAATAGAATTTTAAATCGGTTCTAGTATCGGTTTTCGGTTCGGTACAGAGATTTTAAGGGGATTTAAAAATCTCCAGATCCGTCCCGTAAAATAAATTCGGGACGGTTCGATTCGGAGATTGGTCAATGGTCAACGGAGATTTTTCGGTTTCGGTACGGTTCGATTCGGAACTCGGTACAGTTCGGATATTTTCTAGTTCCATGCTCAGCTCTAGGTGGGACTGGAGCGGGCGGTTGCAGAGATTGTAGCTGCTCGGTGGAGATGATAGTCGTCGGTGGTGGGGATGGCGGTGAGGCTGGAGATGGGCTGGAGTCCTATAGACAACGGTGACGCGTCTCTATGGTGGTGAAGGAGTGATGGCGGCGGCGGTTGAAGAGTAGCGGTGGTTCATCGACAGTGGTGGTCAATGCTTGGACGAGATTGCAATCGACGGTGGGTGGGGTAAGCTAGCACGGTGGAATGATGAGGTAGTATCGGAGCGGCGATGGTAGTCGGAGAACTCTGATGTTGGAGGCGAGTTGGATAGAGTGAAGAGTTTTTATAGAGAATGAGAGGAAATGGACGCCCATTGTGCCATAATTATGTTTTACACACATGTTACCAAGGGGAAGGAAAGCCCTTCGGTAAATTTATATACTTACAAAAAAAAATCTACTTGATAATCAATTAGTATTTTTTGTAATTATAAAACAAGAAAATCAATCTCACAATATCTTAAAAAAGTGGACTTTATTAATTACATATGCATTTAAATAAGTCAATCGATCGTATTATACTTACTATTAATATTACATGATACATGTCAATAAAATTATGTTCGATGGTAATAATGTACTGAAATCACGTTAATTACATTTAAGTGTGTAAAATGACATTATATGATTTATCTTGATATCATTATCATTTTTGTAATTTTCTAAAAACCAAGGGCCTTAAATGGCCTCGGTATTACCGAGGAGACTCAAAATCCCTTAGTAAATCTATTTGAATTTTTTTTTGAAAAAAGATTAAAAAAAAGTAATTAATTTTGTGATTATAAAATAAATAAAACAACCTCGTGGTATATTCAAATAAACAACGAGACTTCATTAATTACATATAAAAGTTAATAAGTCAATCGATGATGAGATCGATCGTAGCACACATAATATTAAGGGACAGTCCTCGTATGCTCTATTAGGTAATCCCAAATACTCTAGTGAAAATATTAACTTATCATATAATCAAATATCTTCCCATCTGATCTAAACTTCTGCACAATAATACTAGTTTACCCTTATTAATCATTTATTTCTTTTTTCCTTTCATTTTTGTTTCAACACTTAATACGACCAAAATTCATATTATTCCATGACATTTTCATTTTACCCACCATCATTGTCACCAATTGTTACCAGTCGAGTTTCATACCACCTTGTGCATTTTCATACTGCATAGTGCAATTTTATACTTGTACTCATATGCAGTCGGAATTCCATAGTACTAATTTTTATACTATTAACCTTTATAGGCAAGTTTCATACTACACCGTGAGATTTTATACTATATTTTGTAATTATTCCATTCAATATGTCATACTGAAATACAACTTTTCTTTTCACAAATTTATGTTTTTAAATTTTAATTTCATACTATATATGAAATTCAAACTTATATTATGGATTTCATAATAAAATCTCACAAAATCAATAAAATTTAATATTATTATATTTTAAAATTCATAGTAGTATTATTAAATTACAGACTATTATATTTTAAAATTCATACTGCCATTATCAAATACGTAACTCTGCTAAAATCTTAAAAAATAAATACAATTTCATACTGTTATATTTTAAATTATTATTATTATTATTATTATTATTATTATTATTATTATTATTATTATTATTATTATTATTATTATTACTATTATTATTAGGTGTAGGGGTAGTTTTGATCATTCAAATTGTAATCTTTATCAAGTAGGATATGTTTGACTAAATGGATTAAATATTTTTCACTAGAGTATTTGGCAATTAGTGGTAATTGAAGCGTAGTAAATGAGAAATTTCCCTACTACTAATATTACAGATACATGCCAATAAAATTATGTTTTGATGATAAATATATATTAAAATCAGGTTAATTATGTTTTAAATGTGTATATAATATAGTATATGGTTTATTTTTATGTTATTACATTTTTTTTCTCGGTACTACCAAGGGCATAACATGCTCTCGATATATATTTTTTCTAAATTGAATATATATATAATTATTGATGAGTTAATATTTTTTGTGATTCTAAAGCAAGTAAAGCAACCTCGTTGTATCCTGAAAAATATGACACTCAATTAATTACATATGAAATTAAATAAGTCGATCGATCATATCATACATAATATTAATATTACTCGATACATGTTAATAAAGTTCGATGATAATTATATATTAAAATCGGGCTAATGACATCTCATGTGTGTAACGTGATATTATAGATGTTGTATTTTAATTTTATTACATTATTTCCTTCTTTTTTTTTTCCTCTAAAAATTGGAGGGCCTCAAATGCCCTCGATATTACCGAGATGAATCAAGATCCCTTCGATAAATCTATTTTTAAAATAAAAAAAGTAATTATCGATAAAATCAGATTTTTAATGATTTTAAAACAAGGAAAACAAGCTCGTCTTTAAAATAGTTACGAGACTTTAGTAAATACGTATGAAATTGAATAGGTCGATCGATCGTATCACACATATCATTAATATTACACGATACATGCCAATCAAAATATGTTAAATGATAATTATATATTAAAATCAGGTTAATTGCATTCTAAGCGTGTAAAATGATATTATATAACTTATTTGAATGTTATTAATTTTTTCCTTTTTTTTTTAATTTTCTAAAAAAACGAGGGGACTCAAATTCACCTCGATAATTCTATTTTTTTAAATAAAAAATATATAATTATCGATCAATTAGTTTTTTATGATTTCAAAACAAGAAAGCAAGCTCTTGGTATTAACAACAACAACAAAAAAATAACGAGACTTCATTAATTGCGAATGCAATTGAATAAGTCGACATCGTATCATACATACTATTAATACTACACAATAAATATCAATAAATATATGTTCGGATTAAACTATATATTAAAATTAGGTTAATTACATTTAAAAGTGTAAAATGAAATTATAAAACTTATTTTAATGTTACTACATTTTTTTTTTTTAATTTTTTCCCTAAAAAATCAAATGCCTCAAATGCCCTCGGTATTATCAAGGGCATTTTGATGCACTCGTTAGTGTTTTTTTCCTTCAATTTTCGATTTTCAAGGGCGCTAATATGCTCTAGGTAATTTGTTATTTTCTCTCCTCCTTTTTTTTTTAATTACTGAGGGAATAAGGACAACCTTCAATATTTTTTTATTTTTCATTTAAATACTGAGTATACTGAAGAAATGCTACGCTTGATATCAATTCCCTAAAAAATCTCTTTGTATTGCCTTCAGTAACAGCGGTGTCAAATGTTGACGCCGATATATCGAGAGATTGAGCCTTCAGCGGTATGACCATCAGTAAAAAAATAAAAATCGATAAATCTCTCGTTATTATCTAGATATATTTTTCAACGAAATCCGTCGATTTTTTTATAGTGATGGATGTTATGTGTGAGAAATGAACATGTTTGTATTGATATTTTTAAGACAAGTAGAAATTGTGTGTTTGTTCTGCATGATAAATATGACTTGTGATAAAATAAAATTCACATACGATACATTTATCAAATATAACATCCATATCTATCCCAAAAAAATACAATTTATTACGAAGTATGATTGTGTTAGTTTTCTTTATACAAATAAAAACAATATATATATACATATATATATATATATATATATATATATATATATATACACTAGTTTAACACCCGTGTATTACACGAAATTTATAAAAAACTAAATATGAAAATTATTTGTGAAAATTATAAAGTTTTAATTTAACATAAAAAATTAAAAGGATTTGTTCTCAACCCGTGCTGTGAGATCCTGTAAAATTGATAAATTGTACTTTTATCAATATATTAATTAAATTCAATAAACGTCTTTTTATTTATCTTATATTACATTCATATTGATTTTCTTTTTTTTAAATGGAAGAGTTATAAAACCTTAGAAATTTATAAAGTTTACTAAGTTTAAATATTCTAAAAACTAAACACCAATGTTAAGTCCTAAAGGTATATAATTTAAGAAATATCCTAAAATATATTAAATGTTCTAAGAATAATAGTAATAATAAATATTAACAATGGCATAAGAGGAAGTAAATTATGAGGATTGATAAA
>BMAC01000007.1:1041952-1053264 GCA_014905375.1 Phtheirospermum japonicum | reverse complement strand
TTTTCTAACCCTTCACCACATCGCCCATCACACCGTCGAACATGAAGAAGAAAAAATGTGATGGGTGGTGAAAGGTAGGTGATGGATTTGGGCGACAAAGGGTAAGAAACAGATGCAAAATAGGGGTGTTCGTTTGTGGTTTCTCGAGCATATGTCATGTGTTTCAAATTTTTGATCGAACAATACAACGTTGTTCGAAAAAAAATCGAACAAGCCTTAAAGGGGGCGTTCAGATCAATTTTTCGAACATGTGTTTTGTGTACGAATCAATTTTTCGTAGTTGTATTTTGTGTTCGAATAGATTTTTTAAACATATATTTTGTGTTCGAAAGTTTGGTTCGAACGAATTTTTTCAAGAAATTTTTTTTCTTTATCTTTCTTCAATGGCACAGCGGCGGCAGTGTATTTCTGTGTACATGTTTTGTTTATGTTCTTCAATAGACGAGGGCCATGGCAGTGGCGACAGTGATGGGCGATGGCTGGAGTGGCGGTGGAGAGTTGAAGGAGATGGAGTATTTGAGGGTGTGGGGTTTAAGGATAATATTGATATTTTTGTGATAACATTTTTAGTAGGGCGAACTAATAAATAAAACGAGGTGCGTATATCCACGCCCTTTGTTATAAACTTGCCCGTGTTGACCAAATCGTGACTTGAGTATTTTAAGTTATTATATTACATTAATAAATTAATAACATTACACTTACAACCAATGAATTTACACCATCCATTTCAATTCGCTCCGTGCATCGCACGAGTTAAGCACTAATATCCTATAAATGGACTTTAAGCCTGGCCCTTGTAGCATCTCAATTTCAAACTCATCCTTCCCATTTCAAACAGCAATGAACCTAGTGCTTGTTTCTTTAACTATTTCAACATATTTGATTTTAGGATATAAATCACCTTCGTACTTTGATATCTGATCCCTATTCATAAGAACCCTTTTCATTACATCGATTCTCACAATCTCAAACGTGGTCACAATTGATTCAGATCTAGCCACATTATCATTGCACCAGAGACCTCTGACATGTTATTCAAACAAATGTCACATTTTGGTTGAGTGCTAAAATGATACTTAGACTATCATTTGCAGTCGCCTTAGATGCATACAAACTCTGCAGACAAGGAGTTAATGGAAAGTGGTACGTTTTATTGTATGCTATGTGAGCTTTCCGTCATCTTGCATTACCGTGAGAAATAGGATTAAATCGAGGTTCATTACAAAATTTATAGTTAGTCCAGCTCATAATCGTCACTCCAGTGGATCATATAATTATATTTGCAATAACCAATCTTCTCAATCGGTAAACCCATACCCCTTTATAACTTCTTGATGTTGTAGTAGTTATTAGATAGAGGATCTTTTGGTACAATCTCTTTGATCAATTCAGTTACTTGATCATAATATTTATGAGATATATGATTAGTTGACTTCAAATTCATGAGACGTGAAACTAGAGACAACTGAGTATGTCCCTTGTACTTGGGATACAGAGGCTGATTTACAGCTTTCAACATGTCATAAAACTTTTGGGCCTCGAGGTTTGGCGGATCTTCCATATTGGTAGCCACGCCAAATCGGGATCGGCTGCATCTTGAACCATATCGATATACGCGTTTGATGATTCTTCTGGAGCGATGTAATAGAGTCTTCAAGTGTGAAAATCGTAATGGTGATGGGTGGTGACTAAGTGTCTTTTCCCTTGGTAACGTCAAATATAGTAATTCAGTTTGAATCCATATGCCTAACTAGGTGATACTCGATCTCATTGATGTCAAGAAACCTACGATTCCTACATCTATTACGATTACAAAGACAATTAAACATCTATTCGCCCTTATGTGTGGAATGTGCTTGAGAAAATTCAGTAAAACTCTCGATCCAATCAACAAATTGTGGGAATAGTAAGTCGTTCATCGTTCGTTTGGACATCCAACTATGATCGAAGCTCATTTTATAATTTTTTGATTGTTATTTAAGTAATTGAATTATGGGACAATTCCATACACTCCAATAGATAAATATTCTTTCCCAAATAATACATTGAAAATATTAATTTCTCATTTAGTCATTCAACTTCCCATTTAATCAAAACTAATAAATAATATTACAAGTTTACCCTCGCTGGTCAAATTCTGTACTATCTCATTAAATTTCATACTACATCTTGAAATTCCATACTATATTAAATTTTATACTACATCATTAAATTCCATACTACATCGTGAAAATCCCATACTACATTATAGAATTTCATACTATATTGTGAACTACATCATTAAATTCCACACTACATCGTGAAAATTCCATACTACATTATGGAATTTCATACTATATCTTGTAATTCATATTATTTCGTCAAATCTCATATTAATTTGTAAAATCTTGTACTTATTCGTTGAATTTCATGCCTCTAGAATTTCATACTACTTTATCAAATTTTATATTTGTTAGTTAGATTTCATACTAATCATATTTAATTTCGTACTATAGCGCAAGTGAATGAATCTCATCCCCTAGCGTGGAATTTCATACTACATCATGAAACTTCATACTAATTCATGTAGTTTTATACTTATCGGCCAATTCTCACCCATTGAATTTCATAAAAAAACAACAACCAAGTTTCATTCTTAACCAAAAACTCATACTAAAATACTTTTTTTTTTAATCTCTATTCCATAATATATAAATGGATTTCATACTTACATATGAAATACCAGTTCTATACTAACTTTCAATATGAAAATATCAGACTACATGTTATATATTAACCTGTAGAATTCTATACAGTTTCATATTAGTTTCTTTTATTAGTTGTTTGGTAGACTATAGGTTTATTAGGCATGTTAGATAGAACGCAATGCAAAATTAAAACAAACACCAACCTTAGGAACAAAAAAATTCCAAACTGAGGCCTAGAAAAAAAAAGGGGGGTGGGGGGAAGAAGAAAATGGTGTAATCCACTTACCCACTTCTCATGCAGTTTCTTTTCTCTCTTCAGATCTCATTAACTCAATGTAAAAAAAAAAAAAACAGCAAAGAAGGAAATTGAGATTCTCAATCCATAGGTCAAAATCTATCAGATGCGAAACTAGAAAGTTTGTGAGTTTTAGAGCAATTATATCAATTGAAAAACAAGCCATGAAAGGACCCGTGTGTTTAACGTCGTAGCCTCGCTGCTATGATGGTTGTTCTCTGGTGTGAAGAGTGTGCGCGTTTTTGTACAGAGTGACTGAGAAGGGAATAGAGACAGGAGAGTGATTGTGAGCCAAAAAAAAGAAAGAAAGAGAGAAAAAATTTGAAGTGGGAATTAGGGTTTGGGTGTTATTACTAGGATAATATAAATAGGCTTAAGAGAAAAAATAGAAGTAAAATAAATAAATATATTAAATAAGAAAGGGTATTCTAGACAATTGAAATTGTGATTTTGATTAAACGGGATATATTTGATTAAATGTGATTAAATATTTTTCACTAGAGTATGTAGCAATTAGTGGTGATAGAAGTGTAGTAAATGGGAATTTTCCCTTGAATTATCGATAAATGATCAGTGAGAGTGTCTATATACATAACGATTGAATTATTTTAAAGGGCCTTCCAATTTGAGAACGTGACATTCAGTAATACGGTATCTTAGTATATGGGTTTTGTTGCCCTAAAGATTTTGACATCTCCCCTCACTTCTCTAAGTACACATAAATTGCAGTGCACCCTATAGTAAAAAAAGAGTTACTGAAATCGAAATTTAAAAATCAACAAAATACATACGCATGGATAACCATACAATCACGTTATCAAACTGTTTAAATAAGTGGATAGTTCGAGATTTAGTATCAAGCTCTATATTTGATACTAAATCACAAACGAGTTTAAGGTATTTGAGAGGACATGCATAGAAAAAATAATACAAAATTCAAAATCTATTATTGGAGGGACAAAATATCTCAGCCGGTGTTGTACACCACTTTATCAACCCCAATGTCACCATATACTCCGTCCGATGCCATACACTAAGTCATCAACCCCCGATGTCACCATGTACCACACCAACAACCAATCAACACATTTGAAAAAAAATAAAAAATCTTCGAATTCATTATTCGAGGGACAAAACCTCCCGACCGGCACCGTACACCACGTCATCAACCCCGACGTCACCATATACCACACCAAAGACCAACCAACACATTTGAAAAAAATTAACTCACTTACTGGAGGGACAAAACCTCTCGGTTGTCGCCGTGCACCACATCATCAACCCCCACCAACAACTAATAAACACATTTGAAAATAAAATCCATTACTGAAGGGATAAAATCTCCCGACCGGGGTCGTACATCATATCATCAACCCCCGACGTAACCATATACCACACCAAATAACCACAAAACCAACATTGACCATTACATATCCACAACACATTATAAATAAAAAATAATTAAATAATTCATAAATCCACAAAATATTTCAAATATATATAATCGAACACTAATTTAGAAATTAACCATAATTATATAATTAATCCCTAATTGAATACTATTTACCTAACTAACCCTAAACTATATCAATTACACATAATCGAATCTAATTGATCCTACACCCTAACTAAACCCTGGTTATATAATTAACCCCTAGTCGAATACTAATTAGAAATTAAATCGCAATTATATAATTAACCCTAGTTTACCCCTGAATCCTAACAATGCTTAATTATAAATTAAACCATAATTATATAATTAATCCCAATTGAACCCTAATTATAAATTAAACCCTGGTTATATAATTAACACCTAAATGAACATTAATTAGTTAATTAACTATAATGTAATTCAATTATATACAATCAAACATTAATTGACTCTTAAACCTTGGGTAACCTCTAATTAGGAATTAAATCATAGTTTAATTGCAAAAAAATAAAATAAAATAAAAATAAAATTTATTATATAAAATCAAACAATAAAAAAATTAAGAAACACATATATGCAGCGGTGGTGGTGGTGGGACTAGGGGTGAGCACGGTCCGGTTCAGTTCGGGGATTTGAAAATCTCCAGAACCGTACTATTATTTTTTTCAGTACGGTTCGGTTCGGAGAAAAGTCAAAGTCAACGGTTCTTTTCGGTTCTGGTACGGTTCAGTTCGGTTTTCGGATAAATCTCCGTTTTACGCTCATATTATAATCGTAAATTAAAATTACTAGATTATGGTGAATTTTAACTTTTACTTGTTAGTTGATGATTAAATAAGATACAAGATTAATAAAAAATAGTATTCTACTTATTAACTATCGAATATAATGAGATTTATAGCTAATTTAATAGAATTTTAAATCGGTTCTAGTATCGGTTTTCGGTTCGGTACAGAGATTTTAAGGGGATTTAAAAATCTCCAGATCCGTCCCGTAAAATAAATTCGGGACGGTTCGATTCGGAGATTGGTCAATGGTCAACGGAGATTTTTCGGTTTCGGTACGGTTCGATTCGGAACTCGGTACAGTTCGGATATTTTCTAGTTCCATGCTCAGCTCTAGGTGGGACTGGAGCGGGCGGTTGCAGAGATTGTAGCTGCTCGGTGGAGATGATAGTCGTCGGTGGTGGGGATGGCGGTGAGGCTGGAGATGGGCTGGAGTCCTATAGACAACGGTGACGCGTCTCTATGGTGGTGAAGGAGTGATGGCGGCGGCGGTTGAAGAGTAGCGGTGGTTCATCGACAGTGGTGGTCAATGCTTGGACGAGATTGCAATCGACGGTGGGTGGGGTAAGCTAGCACGGTGGAATGATGAGGTAGTATCGGAGCGGCGATGGTAGTCGGAGAACTCTGATGTTGGAGGCGAGTTGGATAGAGTGAAGAGTTTTTATAGAGAATGAGAGGAAATGGACGCCCATTGTGCCATAATTATGTTTTACACACATGTTACCAAGGGGAAGGAAAGCCCTTCGGTAAATTTATATACTTACAAAAAAAAATCTACTTGATAATCAATTAGTATTTTTTGTAATTATAAAACAAGAAAATCAATCTCACAATATCTTAAAAAAGTGGACTTTATTAATTACATATGCATTTAAATAAGTCAATCGATCGTATTATACTTACTATTAATATTACATGATACATGTCAATAAAATTATGTTCGATGGTAATAATGTACTGAAATCACGTTAATTACATTTAAGTGTGTAAAATGACATTATATGATTTATCTTGATATCATTATCATTTTTGTAATTTTCTAAAAACCAAGGGCCTTAAATGGCCTCGGTATTACCGAGGAGACTCAAAATCCCTTAGTAAATCTATTTGAATTTTTTTTTGAAAAAAGATTAAAAAAAAGTAATTAATTTTGTGATTATAAAATAAATAAAACAACCTCGTGGTATATTCAAATAAACAACGAGACTTCATTAATTACATATAAAAGTTAATAAGTCAATCGATGATGAGATCGATCGTAGCACACATAATATTAAGGGACAGTCCTCGTATGCTCTATTAGGTAATCCCAAATACTCTAGTGAAAATATTAACTTATCATATAATCAAATATCTTCCCATCTGATCTAAACTTCTGCACAATAATACTAGTTTACCCTTATTAATCATTTATTTCTTTTTTCCTTTCATTTTTGTTTCAACACTTAATACGACCAAAATTCATATTATTCCATGACATTTTCATTTTACCCACCATCATTGTCACCAATTGTTACCAGTCGAGTTTCATACCACCTTGTGCATTTTCATACTGCATAGTGCAATTTTATACTTGTACTCATATGCAGTCGGAATTCCATAGTACTAATTTTTATACTATTAACCTTTATAGGCAAGTTTCATACTACACCGTGAGATTTTATACTATATTTTGTAATTATTCCATTCAATATGTCATACTGAAATACAACTTTTCTTTTCACAAATTTATGTTTTTAAATTTTAATTTCATACTATATATGAAATTCAAACTTATATTATGGATTTCATAATAAAATCTCACAAAATCAATAAAATTTAATATTATTATATTTTAAAATTCATAGTAGTATTATTAAATTACAGACTATTATATTTTAAAATTCATACTGCCATTATCAAATACGTAACTCTGCTAAAATCTTAAAAAATAAATACAATTTCATACTGTTATATTTTAAATTATTATTATTATTATTATTATTATTATTATTATTATTATTATTATTATTATTATTATTATTATTATTACTATTATTATTAGGTGTAGGGGTAGTTTTGATCATTCAAATTGTAATCTTTATCAAGTAGGATATGTTTGACTAAATGGATTAAATATTTTTCACTAGAGTATTTGGCAATTAGTGGTAATTGAAGCGTAGTAAATGAGAAATTTCCCTACTACTAATATTACAGATACATGCCAATAAAATTATGTTTTGATGATAAATATATATTAAAATCAGGTTAATTATGTTTTAAATGTGTATATAATATAGTATATGGTTTATTTTTATGTTATTACATTTTTTTTCTCGGTACTACCAAGGGCATAACATGCTCTCGATATATATTTTTTCTAAATTGAATATATATATAATTATTGATGAGTTAATATTTTTTGTGATTCTAAAGCAAGTAAAGCAACCTCGTTGTATCCTGAAAAATATGACACTCAATTAATTACATATGAAATTAAATAAGTCGATCGATCATATCATACATAATATTAATATTACTCGATACATGTTAATAAAGTTCGATGATAATTATATATTAAAATCGGGCTAATGACATCTCATGTGTGTAACGTGATATTATAGATGTTGTATTTTAATTTTATTACATTATTTCCTTCTTTTTTTTTTCCTCTAAAAATTGGAGGGCCTCAAATGCCCTCGATATTACCGAGATGAATCAAGATCCCTTCGATAAATCTATTTTTAAAATAAAAAAAGTAATTATCGATAAAATCAGATTTTTAATGATTTTAAAACAAGGAAAACAAGCTCGTCTTTAAAATAGTTACGAGACTTTAGTAAATACGTATGAAATTGAATAGGTCGATCGATCGTATCACACATATCATTAATATTACACGATACATGCCAATCAAAATATGTTAAATGATAATTATATATTAAAATCAGGTTAATTGCATTCTAAGCGTGTAAAATGATATTATATAACTTATTTGAATGTTATTAATTTTTTCCTTTTTTTTTTAATTTTCTAAAAAAACGAGGGGACTCAAATTCACCTCGATAATTCTATTTTTTTAAATAAAAAATATATAATTATCGATCAATTAGTTTTTTATGATTTCAAAACAAGAAAGCAAGCTCTTGGTATTAACAACAACAACAAAAAAATAACGAGACTTCATTAATTGCGAATGCAATTGAATAAGTCGACATCGTATCATACATACTATTAATACTACACAATAAATATCAATAAATATATGTTCGGATTAAACTATATATTAAAATTAGGTTAATTACATTTAAAAGTGTAAAATGAAATTATAAAACTTATTTTAATGTTACTACATTTTTTTTTTTTAATTTTTTCCCTAAAAAATCAAATGCCTCAAATGCCCTCGGTATTATCAAGGGCATTTTGATGCACTCGTTAGTGTTTTTTTCCTTCAATTTTCGATTTTCAAGGGCGCTAATATGCTCTAGGTAATTTGTTATTTTCTCTCCTCCTTTTTTTTTTAATTACTGAGGGAATAAGGACAACCTTCAATATTTTTTTATTTTTCATTTAAATACTGAGTATACTGAAGAAATGCTACGCTTGATATCAATTCCCTAAAAAATCTCTTTGTATTGCCTTCAGTAACAGCGGTGTCAAATGTTGACGCCGATATATCGAGAGATTGAGCCTTCAGCGGTATGACCATCAGTAAAAAAATAAAAATCGATAAATCTCTCGTTATTATCTAGATATATTTTTCAACGAAATCCGTCGATTTTTTTATAGTGATGGATGTTATGTGTGAGAAATGAACATGTTTGTATTGATATTTTTAAGACAAGTAGAAATTGTGTGTTTGTTCTGCATGATAAATATGACTTGTGATAAAATAAAATTCACATACGATACATTTATCAAATATAACATCCATATCTATCCCAAAAAAATACAATTTATTACGAAGTATGATTGTGTTAGTTTTCTTTATACAAATAAAAACAATATATATATACATATATATATATATATATATATATATATATATATATACACTAGTTTAACACCCGTGTATTACACGAAATTTATAAAAAACTAAATATGAAAATTATTTGTGAAAATTATAAAGTTTTAATTTAACATAAAAAATTAAAAGGATTTGTTCTCAACCCGTGCTGTGAGATCCTGTAAAATTGATAAATTGTACTTTTATCAATATATTAATTAAATTCAATAAACGTCTTTTTATTTATCTTATATTACATTCATATTGATTTTCTTTTTTTTAAATGGAAGAGTTATAAAACCTTAGAAATTTATAAAGTTTACTAAGTTTAAATATTCTAAAAACTAAACACCAATGTTAAGTCCTAAAGGTATATAATTTAAGAAATATCCTAAAATATATTAAATGTTCTAAGAATAATAGTAATAATAAATATTAACAATGGCATAAGAGGAAGTAAATTATGAGGATTGATAAAATACTTTTCTTAATTTAATGAGTAATATATATCAGACATGTTAAAATACTACATAAGTTTGTATACATAATACAAATATTACCTTTTACTTATGACAAAAGATCATTACCGGCATAATAAACTCAATAAGATTACTTATTGGAGAGGTACGTTGGAGCATGTGCATCATGTTGACATATGCAACGTTATAGAAGGAATACAGGATTTTCTCATTCTTACCGTTCATACTCCTAACATAGATATTATAATATATCAGCCAAACTTTATCAAGAAAATATTTTGTACAGCACGCAGCCGCAATTTCAACCAATGATAGACAATCCACCTCCACACTCAATCCCTCTGAGAAGATCAGTGCCCCCACAAACGCAAACTCTTCACCCTTACCCATACAATCAACAAACTCATCAGACACTTACCCATATCCATGCAATCAACAAACTCACAATCAGACATTTTGAGAAACAAACTCTCGTGTATTACAAGATAAACAAAAAAAAAAGAATTTAGACAGTGATTCACATAACAAATATATCGTGTATGTTTTGAAGATAAGAGAAACAATAATCCACACAGCCCATCTTAAGGTAAGTAGAGTTTATATCTACGCTTCATTTATATTTCTTTTTAGAAAATCCTTGAACCATAAAACCACCAAATTCTTCTATTCATTCCATAGGATCTATCTTCCAAGCTAAAGACGGAGCAAGAAAATTCTTAGGATATCTTCAAGACTAAATTGAGGTGAGTACAAACTAAAATATTTTTATTGTTTTACAAGTAAAAAAAATAATGCATGCTCTAATTATATATTTGAAAATTTGTGTTTCATGTGAAATATATTGATGATATATTTATCTATATGTTTTGTAAGTATTTTTTTTTATATATATTTGAAGTGACAATTGCATTTATTTATTAATTGTTGTTGTGTGTTGTGATTAAATGACCATGATATTTTATTCACATATTTGCATGTCATATAAAAATATTTATTGATGTTTATGTGATGAGATTTGGGATATGAGAATGAAATGCAAGAATAAATGTATTAAAGATTTTAATTGGTAATTAAATAAAATTAGAGGATTTGCTTGCAAAAATATTGAGAAATATTGGACAAGGAATTAATAAAAATGAGAATTTTTATGTTCTTAGTATGTTCTCACATTTTGGGTGAATATTGACAAATTTTGGACCTTTAGGGCTTAAATCGTAAATCTTATAAAGTTTAGGGGCCAATTTGCAAATTCTTAAAACTCATTAGAACAAATCTGAAAAATTCAGTTTAGGGACCTTTTTAAACTCTTATGAACCTACTGGACTCATGTTTAAAATTTCATAAAGATTGGATTCCAAAATCGAGAGTTATCGCCTAAAGGGTAAATAATACAATTTTGAGAGAGTTGAGGGTCAAAAGGTAAATTTTAGAAAACCTGCTAATATTTCCTTAAAATATGATAAATTTCAACTCTTTTAGGTCTGGTATAGACTCATTTTCATCCCTAATAATTTTATTAACTTGTGAAAATGTTAAATTTAAATTATTCGCTAAAACTAAATTGTAGAAATCTTGGGGTCAAACTATAATTTTAGAAAAATAAATAAATAATAAAAATTATGAACATACATTCTTTATTTTATTTA
>BMAC01000007.1:1019810-1039774 GCA_014905375.1 Phtheirospermum japonicum | reverse complement strand
ACTCATTTTTAGAAAATTAATATTCCATGGACTAGGGATCAAATTGTAACGAATCAAACTTCAAAACCAAAAATATGACAGTAAGTAATAATTATTTTAAGGGTGCGGGGTCATTTTTAATAATTTTCATTTAGCTCCCTTTATTTTGGCTAGACGACAAAAGTCGACTAGTTTCTTTAAAAAATTCATAACTCGTGAATCAAAGGTCGTCTTGATGTAAAAATAAATTTTAAACCTTCAACCCGTGTCGCATTGTACTGGTGTCTAATCAATGTTTATTAATTATTAGCATATAATTTAATATCTTTATGTTTAGATTGAATACATTACTAATATTTAGTCACGTACTTAAATTATTGTAAATAACTCATATTTTACATATATATAATATTTGAAACTTCAAAAATAAAATTATTTTAAATTAAATTATCAATAAAATTTATTAATTATTTTCATAATAAAGTTTTTTTAATTAAAATTATTTCATATGTAATTTTTGTTTTAATTAAAATAACTAATTTAGATATTATCTACTAATTATATATGACTTATTTCTATTTTTATATTAGGAGAATCAAAGGAAAGTATTGAATAAGGAAAAATATAATAAAAGAATTAAATTAGGTAAGATACAATAAAAAGAAAAATATCAAATTAGGTAAATATTATGCTCGAATGACACATAAGCAAATGAAATACCAGAATTTTTTGTTTGTCAATCGAAGCATACGAAGCAGACACATAGATTATGAGAATTTTGCATTAATATATAGAGGTGATATTATATTATATGTGATGAATATGATAAAATGAATTTTTTAATAAAATAATATTCATTATACGTAACGTCATATTTATAAAATATTCAAATTTATAAAAGAAAATATACATATTAATCGGAAAGCAAAAACTAGATGAACCATTCTTCATGTAACCCGTGCATGATATACACCTTCAATGAATAATATTATGAAGAATCTTGTAATTATGAATTATGAATTAAACAGTAAGCACACGTACGTTTCAAATTAGGTAAGTTTCACTTCCACTCAAAAACCACATATGTTTCTTTCTTCAAATAAACTAAATAAAGTAAAATAAAATAAAATCAAAACAAAATACAAAATCTATTTTTTCAATTGTTTTTTACGAAGAAAAATACAAAATCTACTGTAAATCGTAAAGTATACGCGTGGCTCATCCTTTTTCCATCTCATCCACGTGATAATTCCATATAACAACCCTTCAACCCATGGTATATAAAGGGTTTGATTTAGTGGCGGATCCAAAATTTTAATTTTGGGAATACAATGTATAATTAATAAATATTATTTTATAATAAAAGTTACAACTCAATGCAAAATAAAATTACAATTATAATTCATTTAATCGATAAAAAGTACTGATAACTAATAGTACTAAATAATTAACACAAATTAAATTACTAATAATTATTTTTAAAGAAAAAACATGTTTTGTAACCGATCAAAAGATCGCAATAAGTGCTTTGTTAGAGAGTGTTTTGCAAAACTTATAAGATCTAAAAAATATCTCATATGTTTAAGAATTTATAAACACTTAAAAAAAATTTTTAGAGATCTTATAAGCTTCTCAAAATAAATTCATTAACTAAAAAAAGCTTATAAGCACTATATTTTTATCATTCAAAAGATAAAAACACCCTTAATAATTTTTATAGTAATCCAAATTATCCGACATATAATTACTTAAATTTTGAATACCTATTCATTAATCGTACAAAAAAAATCTTGGATTCCCTCTTATAATAGGTAAAGTAAGGTTTCTCTCTTTTCTTTTTAAACGTAGTAATGTTAGTTTTGCAATTACAGTAAAAAAAATGGAGTACAATTTTATTTTTAGCACTATACAATTATGATAATTTCTCAATTTGGGGTACAGTTGTACCACATGTACCAAGATGGATCCGCCACTGCTTTGATTGGTAACATGATTAAAATATAAAAGATATCATACACACAAAATATGAAAAATATAAAAAATAAAATAATAATAATTAATAAAAAATTTCAAAAATACTTTTTCAAGAAATAAGACAAATACATGAAAAATAATAAAAAAATAATTATAATAATAATAAATAAACTTTACTTATGATTAATAAAAATATTTTGGTAAAATATAAAGTAATATATTAGTTTATAAATCAGATATTATTTATAATAAAAATTTTTCCCAACAATGTAGAAACTTATTAGAAAATCTAAGATTTGTAGTTTTTTTTCTGAACAAGTGCTTATAATACATAATAAGCTTCATGAGTTTATTATTAATTCGTACCGAACATCATAAAATAATTTATTAATATAAAATAAGTTATAAATAGCCACCAACTTAATTCTTGACATGTGTTTGAGCAGAATAACCCAAAATCTCAAGTTTTCAACAACACAAGGACAATTAGAAAACCTATATCGAGGCATTAAACATTGCAATTTACAAAAACAACGTTTAAGATCATGCTCGTCTTACATTTTCCCTGGCTTTATTAGAATTAATAAAAATTGTTGATATTATCAAATATTTTTACAGTTATCTCTCTCTCTCTCTCTTTTTTTTTTGTGTAAATATTACAAATCACCGAAATCTCCACCATATACCCCTCATGTATTATAATATTAAAAATAACTAGAAGAAAATTTGTATATATTTGTTGGGTTTGAAAAAAAAAAGTATAATTAAAAAGTTGATGATATCCACAAATTATGTCAAATCAAGTTACACTAAAAAAAATAGTAAAATAAACTCAAGGTTGGTGTGTAAAGGTTTCTTTTAATTAGGCCAAACATCAGGTAGTTTTATTCATGGGATTTATCCCACAACATCTAACAAATATAGTAACAAGTTCTTGTCACACCCCTCTCCAAAGTCAACACAAATTGTCAATAAAATATGGAAAATCGTATCGGAGCAAGATATTTCAATTCTCAATAAAGTTGTGCTCTTGATATAAAGAAATATATTTTGTCCAAGAAGTTGGTCTCTAGTTTTACGGGCATGCATAGTATGGGATAAGAAGAATAACATAATGAGTTATCCTCAAACTATATTTCTTTGGATTTATCAATTCAAAATATAAATATATCAATAAAGTCCTGTTTGGAACAAAAGAAAAAGAAAAGAAAAAAAGAGAGGATAAAAACTTCCTCACTGCGGCAATTTATTACACCCTATTTTACGTGATAATATATGATAATTATACGTGATATGATATATGACAGTTATACGTGATAATATATGATAATTATACGTGATGATATGTGTCAAAGATTTA
Source organism: Phtheirospermum japonicum (assembly GCA_014905375.1). NCBI lineage: Eukaryota > Viridiplantae > Streptophyta > Magnoliopsida > Lamiales > Orobanchaceae > Phtheirospermum > Phtheirospermum japonicum. Next base: position 1,036,461 of record BMAC01000007.1, on the reverse strand, counting down.
GAGTTTAGACTTTAATTTTCCATTTTAGGGTTTAATTTTACATTTTAGGGTTTAGTTTTTCTGATTTAATATTTCATTTTAAGGTTTAGTTTTTTATTTTATTTATTTAATTTTTGTGATGACAGTTATCTGTGATGATATGTGTGTGATGATATGTGTTAGTTATATGTGACGATATATGATAGAAATTTAGAATTTAAAGTTTAATATTCAATTTTAGGGTTTAGTCTTTTACTTTAGGGATTAATTTTCCATTTTTAGGGTTTAATTTTTTATTTTAGGTTTATTTTTTTAATTTTAGGATTTTAAATTTTAAATTTAAAATTTCAATTACTCTACGTATCAGTTATATGTGATGATATATACCAATTACATGCGATGATAAATTAAATTTCAGGTGCACCTGAATCCATGGTATACACTCCAACTCACTACGGGTGTAAACAAAACTAATCGACTTGAATATAAAATTGTTTAAACTTGTTTTAATTTTTATATTTGCATATATCAAATTTATGTTTGTATCATTTGATTATTATCCAAATCGAATTTGAAAAAGTTTTAGTTTTATTTGGTCATTGAGCTCAACTAGCTTACTACTGTATATAGATATTATATTGTAAATATAAATTTTATTTTTTACTCACCCCATTTTATGGTGCCAAAACATGGTGAGTGATTTCCAATCTTGCTACCAATGCAATGTTTTTCCTTTATAAAATCGAATTGAGACTCATTTATATTGTTTAGAGTTGATTTGTTAGGTTTGGTCACAATTAACCCTAAGTTCATCGAAAAATCACTTAAAAAAGATCTAGATGTAATGTTCACATATGTCTGGAAATTTTCGGTCACACGTGAATTTTTGACGAGTTTATATTTTTCGATAATAATTGTATATAGATTGACCTAAATTGATATAGCCATATCCTAAATGACAATAATAGTAGTATAATAATTGGGTAATACCAATAGTGAAATAATATAAGGAGTCTTTATTTCTTTCTCTATTTTATTTTTTATTATATATAGCCAACGTAACGTACCATGTTATAAACTCATGTTACTTGAATAGTGATGCGGCTCCACAAGCGAAGCCATATTTTACAATTTCCTTTTAATTTTTCATTCGTTGGCGCCAATTGTGACATTGCAAATTTGTACTTGTCCAGTTGTCAAGGTATTTTTGCCGACCCCTATATATAAGGACCAAAATTGTAATTAAACCCTAAAAAATAGGGCAGCCAGCTTTGTAATCCCCTTGAGCTCTACCAATCATGGGAGTTTCCTTAAAACCCAAACGTCCTCATTAATGCCACTCTCAGCTTTACCTCTAATCTACATGGAAGTTTGATTAACAACAAACTCCTTATACAACAAGTTTGATTAACCACAAACTCCTGAAAAACAAACCAAAATAAGAAAAAAAGCCCTTACCTAATATAAACCCATCCGCGGCGGCGCACGGCGGCGACTGAAGAACAAGAAGACGAACCAGTTCGCGGCGAATCTTGTTCCTTCTTGGTTCGAGTTCTTTAAAGATTTTCCCGCCAATATGGCGCGCGGGAAGCTCGAATGGGAACCGGCCGTCCCGAAACTGATCCCCGGGCCGGAGTTTTGCCCCACCGCCATTGACGAGTACCTCGAGACGTTCAGGTCGAAGAAGAAGGCAACCGACGCCGTATTATTGAATTTCCGTAAGCATCTGCTGTATTTGGGCTGGAAAATCGATTTCGTCCTCGATCGGGAGACGATTAGGCTCCGTTACTCCTCGATCGACGGCCAATCGTTTTATTCCCTCGCCCGCGTCTCTGCGAAGTTCGGCCACGATCGCCCGGGTTTAGGGCCCCAATCGGCTACCAGGCCCAAAATCGTCAGACAGAACATCACGCCATCATCAGCTCCGGTTCCCTGTAACAAGTTGTCGAAGCTGTGCGCGCCGTCCGATGAGATCGTTATCGAGCCCGATTACTGCCCCGAGGCAGTCAACGACTACTGCCTGCACAACTCCGAGCCCGAGTGGAAATCAAAAGCCATGAGAGCCAAACAGCACTTGTCCGCTATCGGCTGGTCCTTTTATTACACACTCAAAGGCGGCGTCCGAAGGGAAATTCGCTACAGCGCGCCCAACGGCAGAGTGTTCAACTCTCTCCTCGCCGCCTGCAAATGGTGCGTCGAGGCGAGCGCGTTGACGTTCTCCGACGTTATCGGGAGAATCGGAAAAGATTCCGACGGCATCGTCAAGAAGAGAAAGCCCGAGCCCGAGCCCAAGCCGCGGTTGTCCAAGAGAGGACGGAAATCGAAGAAATCCAGCGGTCATAAGAAACGGGTTCGAAACATGGTTCCGTCATCGACTCCCCGGACCGTCTTGTCCTGGCTGATCGACAACGACGTGGTCTTGCCGAGGGCGAAAGTGGTATATCGCGGTAAGAACGGCCTGGCGATGGCTGAGGGGCGGATTTGTCGCGAGGGTGTTAAATGTAATTGCTGCGGGGCGATTTTCACGTTGACTAAGTTCGAGGCGCACGCGGGCAGCTCCAATCACAGGCCGTCGGCGAATATATTCTTGGACGACGGGCGGTCGTTGCTGGAGTGCCAGTTGGAGCTGAAACAACGTAAGGGCGAAACAAAGGGGCGGAGAAAGGCAAGTGGTGTTGGTAAAACGAATGACGATAAGATGAACGACGACATGTGCTGTGTGTGTCATTACGGGGGCGAATTGGTCCTGTGCGATAAGTGTCCGGCCTCGTTTCATACTCAGTGCCTTGGTTTGAATGTATGAAATGTTATTTATTTTTTTAAAATTCTTTTGTGGGTATTTAATTAGGAATAGTTATTTTTCTTATGATAGTGTTGTTGTTGATTTACAGGAGGTTCCAGATGGTGATTGGTTCTGCCCATTTTGCTGTTGTCGAATTTGTGGCATGGGAAAATTTGAAGGGGAAAATGCACAAGTTGTGGATTGTTCTGTTCTCACTTGTTGGCAGTGTGAGGATCGATGTAAGTTTCATATATATATTTTGCTTTATTTTTTTTAAATGAAAATTTAGCTATGCTCTAACTTGTCAATAACTTTGTGTAGATCATGCCGAATGCCTTAGAAAAAAAGGGATTACGAAATGTTATCCGGAAGGATATTGGTTCTGCGAAGATACATGTGAACAGGTACATGAATTTAATTAATGTCTAATAATTGATTTAGATTTTAATTTCGATTTATGATGTAATGTGATATTTATTTTTATTTTTTTGCAGATATTTTGTGGTCTGCATAAGATTCTGGGAAAACCGGTTCAAGTGGAGGGGACTGGGAATTTGACTTGGACGTTATTGAAATACATTAAACCTGATTCTTACAATCAATATGCATTTGACGACGAGTATTTATTGGAGAATTACGGAAAGCTTAACGTTGCGCTCGGTGTGATGCACGAATGTTTTGAACCTGTTAAACAGCCTGGCACAGGGAGGGATCTGGTCGAAGACGTAATTTTCAGTAAATGGTAATATATAATCATGTACATTTTTTTTGAAGAGCTTTTGTACGGTCAAACCTGAAGTCAAGACGTGTTGTTGACTAAGTCGTAATAATTTTCTTGATTTTCAGGTCGGAGATAAACGGTTTGAACTTTCGGGGGTTTTATACAGTGGTATTGGAGAAGAATGATGAATTGATTTCAGCAGCTACAGTGAGGTATCTTATTTTGTCACATTTTGGATTTGCATTTTTTTTTTTAAATTCTGTTCTATTTGAAGTAATTTTGAAATTAATTCCTATGTCCTGTTGACTTTAGGATATATGGGAAACGAGTGGCTGAAGTTCCCCTGGTTGCAACACGGTTTCAATACCGCCGACTTGGGATGTGCCGAATTTTGATGAACGAACTTGAGAAGGTACCTACGACAAGTTGTTTTTTGTCCTCTTGATTCGTAAGGATTTTCTTTATATTTTTTTTAAACCATGGTTCTTGAATCTGCACAGCTTATTTGCAAGAAGGGAATTTTTTTAAGATGATGCGTTACGTTACTAAATATGCTTTCCAATTTGGTTTGTCGCAGAAACTCGTTGACTTGGGAGTAGAGAGGCTTGTTTTGCCGGCCGTTCCTGGTGTACTCGACACTTGGACCAATTCATTTGGGTTCTCGGTGATGAACGAATCGGAGAGGCTAAAGTTTCTGGACTGCACCTTTCTAGATTTCCAGGGCACGATCATTTGCCAGAAAGTCCTAATGAGCAACCCTCCATTGGAATCAAGCCAAACGACAGGTATGTATTAAATACCGCAAATTACTTTTGAATGTAATCTACAATTTAGAGGGAAAAAAAATCTGTCAAGACAAAAATACCCATGAAGTTTGATTTAGTGTTTAAATTAAGGGGCAACGAACTCGAGGTTACTTTTTGTAATTAAACAAAAATAAATAAAGGATGTAACTTCTTTTCGGGCTAAGTAAGTCGCATACATCTTTCTGCAGAAAAAGAGGCAGAAAGCTGCTACTATGTGAACAAAAATGTCAGCGTCGAGTTAGATGGGAACTCGACAACGTCTGAAGTATTTCAAGGGGAACAACTAGTAGAGGAAACTGAATTTATCGAGCAAGAATCTACATGGTAATGCGATATGCCTTACCTGTACATTACGATTATTAGACAACAAAACAAAACAAAAAAAGGATTACAAAATATGATAAATTCTAGAATGGCTACTAAACGCATTATCCAGTAAATTAGTGATTTGTATTACAATACACTTCATTTTTTTTCTTCTTGAATAACTCTTTTGCCCTTCTTAACGATGTCTCGATGGTGAATTATGTTGTACAGGTGGATCGATGAACTACTCTTGAGTGCTTAAACATTCCAGACCAAGATTTCATTAGAGTGCCTGGTGAGAAAGACCGATGACAAGCAAGCTCGAAAGCCCGTGTCATTTTTTTTATTTTATTTTTTATTATGTAAAGCCCGTGTGTACAGATGACTGACTAGCTATACATATTTTTGTCCAGCTGATTTTCAATGTCTTTAGCTGGCATTCTTTGAAATCATCATCTACAAAATCTGTGGTTTCTAATTTCTACGATGTTTAGTAGCTCGCAATGTCAATGACATTCCATTTTGGCAGAGTTTAGTATAAAATATCACGTTATCAATCCTATAATTCATGTTTTGAATACTGGTTCGACAAGTTGAACTGGGAAATCGGTGGCCTGAGGGCCCAGCCCGGCCGGAGCGATTGGGCCCTTAGATAGCATGCGACCTTACTAGTAGGATACCCTTGGTTTCATATTAGTTGATTTGGTTGGAAATGTGGATACTTGTATTTTTTTTGGGTAAAATTTCCAGTTGTCGGTTATCAAAGAATTTGAATTAAGAGTTTTCCAGAAAATACGGGTTTTTATTACTTTTTTTATTATTTAAAAATTAAAATTAAAATTGCTAGTCAGCTCATTTTTAATCCAGGAATTACCTATAGGGCGCAGATATACACACCCCAAAATATTATTAGTTGACCCCAAAATATTTTAGACAAAAATAGTTATAGATGAAAAGACTAAACTAACCTTATCACAATATATAATTAAAATTAAAAATATTTTATTATTATTATTATTATTATAAAAAGTCCACATCCACCACCGCTCTCATCATCACCACCCCCACCCCCACAACCACCGGCCCCGCCGCCCAAGCTATTTTTCTGCACTATTTTCAAGTGTTGTATAAATTCCAAGGCTCCTGATATGTTCTCACTGGTCACGAATTAATTAGCGGCATTGAGGTTTGAACTCCTAAAGTAATTTCAATAGTAAATAATTAAAACCTAATAATTGGAATTATTGGATAACAAGGAGTAACTATGAATTTCATCAACCTGGAAAGGCATTGTTCTGATTTATAACTTGGACCTGCAGTAGATTACGATGTTGATGTAGGCATAGTCAGAATTTCCGCTCCCGCATCGTCGTCGTCGCCCCTTGGGTTCTTCGAATGGGGCCCGTTTTATTATTATTTTTTTATTTTATTTTTATTATTATATTATGTGGGGGTAAAATAGGATGTTTGTGGGGTTGATTTAGTAAAAATAAATGTATTTTAAATTTTTTTGGGGTGTTTTTATCAATTGGGGTCAAGAAATAATATTTTGGGGTGCGTATATCCGCGCCCTTACCTATATTCAGGCGTACAATTTTTTTATTCTTTTTTATCTTTCTTTTTTTAATGAATGAACCATACGACCAATATAATCTTCACTTTTTACTTGATACTCGACTCATAATCAATCAATAAAAGCTCATTTGAACTCGGTTTATCATTTACATACTTTTTCGCTGGGAGAATATAAAACTCATCTCGATTTCGGCTCGTTTAGTAAAATGATAATAAATGTAAAGATAAAAAATTAGTCGAACTCGATTTGCGTTTGATTCATCTAAACCTCTTTTCAACTTAATCCGATCAATAATCAAACAAGTTCAAACACAAATTTAAAACTCTAAATATATTCAAACAAGCTCGATCATCGCTTGATTTTCGACTCATTTGCATCACCGCTTCCACCTTTTTTTTTTTTTTTTGAAAACAAAACTACTCAATCTCAAATTGTTATCACATTATTTTCCATTGAATTCTACTACCATTCACCAATTCACATATTGCTATATCCTCATCTAATCAATATATGGTGCACCCGGGTGCACATTGCATGATGCACTCGTCATCAAAACAATGTTGCTCATAATTGCCATTAGATACGCATATGTGCCTCCTTTCAGATTTGAGAAACCTTTTCAACAAGGAAAAAAAAAAAAAAACCACAATTCTCAAGAGAGAGAAACCACTACCTATGTCAAAAATCTTCCTAAAAATCGGAAAAAAGCACACTATAAATCAAAAAATGACCACAAATTTTTCTAGTTTGTGCTTCAATTTTGATTCGAGGCAAGATTATATCTAAACATTTAAAAAGTATCGAGATATCCCAGTTTTTGTGCTCCAAATGGTGTTCCAATTGTGCAAACGACTAGAGGTAAAAAAAATTTGTCCATCATGCTGATTTACTACGTTTTTCAGTTTTGTGCTTTGATTATGTATCGTTTTTCGATCATCACATTGAAATTACATCATTTTTTAGTTTTTATATGCTAGGATTATTCTTCGATTCATAATTATTTTGAGTTTCGTGCTTTGATTGCACTTCATTTTGTAAATTACTCGGAGTTTAACACAAGTAGGTACATCATGTTTTATATATGTGTACATTGCATGAAATGTGTTTTCAATTGTCAACCCTTGTTATGTATATCAATTGTAGATTATCACTTCCCACATATGTATACATCATGTTAGATATATCATTTGAGTTACACATCACTTGACAATGACAAATACATCGCGTTACATCTCTGTGCACATTAAATATGAAATATGCTCTCTGTTGCTCATCTATGTCTTATGTACATAAATTGAAATTAGTAGTTACTTCACTCCGCAGCTTTGTATACGGAGAATAATATAATATTTCACGTGTTCTTGAACATTTGTTATTCACATTACTCGACATCAGTTGATACATCACTCTTAAGTTGTATGTACATTATTCATATATCATTCTTTTTTTTATGCAACATTAGTAAAATTGAAATAAAATGGGAATGTAACGACATGACAATGAAAATGCAAACGACACAAATATCAAAGAGAGCATAAAAAAGGCGATTTAGAAAAAAAAGCAAAAAAAGAAAAAGAAGAAAACTATTGAAGATTCCGATGAAGATTAAGAATTAGTTGTTGATGATAATGATGATGAAATAGTGGAGACTGAAACTCTATCTAAGTGTAATTTTGAGATTGAATTAATATTCTGAATATGTATATATTTCAGATGACGTTATAAACATTTAACGTTCTCGCTCAATATTATACTACAAAACATAATATTTGTGTTATGTGTGCATCACATTCGTATTCTATATTTATCGAATATATGTTGTGTGTACATTATCTTACATGATGAATATACATCATATAAAATCATGTTATACGGCAGATCTATGTTATATGTACATTACATTTATATTATATGTACATCATATTTTTATGTGTATATTATTACTTTTATATTATATACATTACATTTATGCTATATATATACATCATAATTATGTTACGTGGTGCGACCTAAATATGCCTGACCTGTAAGGATCAAGAGGCATAGGAGAATAAGATCGGTTGGTATGACCTGAGTTGCTACTTTGTCCCTGAAAGGAAAGATGGGACGAATTGGACGCGAGACTTAAGAAGATTGGTCCTGATCTGGGTTTGTGGCACAAGGGAGGATCTATCCTGCTCAGGTCAGGAAGGCGGGAAGAACTGAGATAATGGGGCTAAGCCTCTATTCGCCCAGGGTGGGATAATCTGGTCAAAACATCCTGTACGATGGTTTCCCCTGGTAGACCTGGTGGGGATGAGCTGAACCAAAGCCTTAGAATAAGAAAGATGATGCGGAGGACAAACCTACAACTTGACTGGTATCGTCCCGACCTAATCCGATGCCTTGGATAAGGTTTCAGAGGATCAGGTCAGAAATGTGGAGAACTTAGCGACAAAACTGATCTATTCTCTGGAAGGAAGCTTCCAGGTCAGGTCGTCTTGAGTAACGGCCCAAGATTCACGGTTTTCTATTTCCGAGATCCTAGAAAGGCCCCACTTGGCAAAAACTATAAATATCTCAGCTACAAGGATGAGAGAGGTAGGACATTCTAAGCATTCTTCTCCTGATTTTGCTTATTCCAATCTAAAACACTTAACTAACTTAAGCATCGGAGAGGTTTCCACCGGAAAACCCCCGTTGGTCCTTTCTAACGTATTTTTGTTGGAGCAGGTCGGGATATTCTCAGGGAATGAGCAGGTGTTCCTGGCGTAATTTCCAGGGCGAAACAATTGGCGCCGTCTGTGGGAAAATTGAACGATGCTAAGACGTGAGAAGGAAGTATGGCATCAGACGAACTCAGGCGAAATCTGGTGGTGGAGATGGGCGGTACGCCAAGTTCTGCTACGCCAACGGGCATGCCGGAGATAGCAGAACCATCGGCAGCAACTAGGCCGAGCACAGCGCAACCCCCTCCAGGAGGAGCCCAGCAAGCAGAAGAAGGATCGCTGAATTATTCCTTTTTGAGACAATTATTTGACCTCATTGGCAAGGCGGTAGAGAAGAAATTTGCCAAACTTTCGTCGCCACACTCCAAGGTAAACCAGCCACCAGAGACGGAACCACCTTGGACGGCCCAGCGTATGGCCAGAGCTCCCCCCCAGGATGAGGAAGAGAGCTTTTGTGCTTCACAAAGTGAAACTTCAAGCAAAATCAACCCAGACCTCACCGAGCAGATGCAAGATCTACAAAGAGAGGTCAGGGAAGTGAAGCGAAAGATAGCGGGCATGGGTGCGGGCCAGGCACAACGAAGCACCCCATTCACAGAGGCGCTCACGAGGGACGATCTCCCAGCTTCTTACCGTTTCTTGGACTTTGAATACAACCGGACAACAGATCCGTGGGATCACCTTAGCCGGTTCGAGATTGTAGCCACCTTGCACAAGTTTTTTGATGCGGTCATGTGTCGGGTCTTCCCCACAACCTTCATGAAGTCGGCTTAGCTCTGGTTTAGCCAAATACCCCCCATTCCATAAGCAACTTTGATGAGTTCAGTTCTGCATTCTTGCACCAGTTCACTAGTTGTAGGAAATATCAAGAAATGCCACTAGAATTGTTCAGTTTGAAGCAAAAAGAAGGCGAAAGTTTACCCGGATATATCAAGCGATTTACAAATGCCAAGTTGGAGGTGCCATCAGCTTCCGAGGAGCTCTTGGCCTTAGCTCAAGGGCTCAGGAAGGGGGAGTTCTTCCAATCGTTAGTAGTTAAGCCAGCGCTGAGATTTGAAGAGCTCTTGGAGAGAGCAGAAATGTACATCCACTTGGAAGAAGACTTGAAGATAAAGGGCGATGGAGAGAAGCGGAGGGAATGACCCGACAGATAAGATAGGACATAAATGAAGAAGCCCAGAACTGACCTGGTAGGAGGTCGCCCTCGGTTTGATAGGTATACACCTTTGGCTTCTCCTCAGGGAGAAACTCTGCAGGTAATCGAGCGACATCCCGACCTCAAGTGGCCTAGAACATATTCCAGAAGCCAAGAAAGGAAAATTCTGATCGATTCTGTCGATATCACAACGAGTATGGCCACGACACATATGAGTGCACACATTTGAAGGACGAGATAGAACGAATAGTGCAAGTAGGACACCTCAAGGAATTTGTGCGGGCAAAGAGGGAAAGTTTCCGACCTGACTCCTATAAAAAGGACCAATACCATATTTGACAGGGTCGAAGTGGTGGGCGTACGAGTACACAGAAGGAAAGCCAATCTCAGGAAGTGCGAGGTGAAGCTCTGATGATAACAGGGGGTGAATGGGATGATCATTCCCGGTGAACCCAGAACAGTTATGTACGGGCTGCGAAAGACCTGACTAGAAGAACACGTGAAGTTGGACAGTTAGCACTGAGTCCAAACATTTGCTTTGGCTCATAGGATGAGAATGGTATCCTAGCCCCACACATGGATGCCCTGGTCATAACAACCACCATTACTAACTACAACGTGGGACTGATCTTCGTTGACACAGTAAGCTCAACAGATATAATGTTCTATGATTGCTTTCGGAAGCTGAACTTAAATATGGAGTTAGAAGAGGTCACAACCTCGCCGGTAAGCTTTGCAGGGGGAGCCCTGAGACCCCTGGGGGCAGTGAACCTCCTGGTCAGGCTAGGGGATGACCCGTTTAGGCAGACCAGTTCGGTACGTTTTTTGATAGTGGACGCACCCTCCTCGTATAATGCCATGCTGGGTCGGCCATCTCTAAGCCATTTCAGGCAGTAATATCTGTCTATCACATGAAGCTAAAGTTCCCTGCTCAGGATGGAGTGGGCGAAGTACGTGGTGACCAATATACGTCGCAACAGATGTATGTGGAGAGTGTTCAACACAATGAAGAGGAAAGGCAATGCAAAAGGGTAAGAACATAAGAAGCCAGACCTGAGTTAACTCAGCGGGAGGAAAACCTGATGTCAATAGAGGTAATCCCAGGAGATGACAGTCGAGTCCTGCGTGTAGGAATGACCTTGAGTCCGGATGTGTTGGTAGAGCTGGTGGAGTTTTTGAGGAACAATGCAGACGTCTTTGCCTGGTCTCCTCAATATTTATTAAGGATAGACCCGGCCGTAGCTGAGCATCACCTCAACATCAGCCCCACGATGAAATCGGTGAAGCAGAGGAAGCGTAACTTTGGTCCCGAGAAGGAAGCCATCATTGAAGCAGAGGTGGAAAAATTGCTGCGAGCTAAGCATATTCAAGAGATATAATTCCTAGAATTGCTCTCTAACGCGGTGATGGTACCAAAAACCCAGGACGATTGGCGAATGTGCATAGATTTCAGATACCTCAATCGCGCCTGCCCTAAGGACCACTACCCACTGCCAAGGATAGACCAGCTGGTGGACTCCACATCAGACTGTGAACTGCTAAGCATGATGGACGCTTCACAAGGATATCACCAGATCAGGCTGGCCGAAAAAGATTGGAAACGGGTTAGTTTCATAAACCCAAAAGGAACTTATTGTTACGTGGTCATGCCATTTGGTTTCGAGAAAGCAGGCACCACATATCAACGACTGGTAGATAAGATGTTCAAAACCCAGCTCGGGCGCAGTATGGAAGTGTATATGGACGACATGCTGGTGAAAAGCGCAAGGGCAGCCTCGCACATTAATGACCTAAGGGAGACTTTCAATACCTTGAGAAAGTACATAATGAAGCTCAACCCGAAGAAGTGTGCGTTTGGGGTGCGAGCTGGAAAATTCCTTGGGTATATGGTCACGGAAAGGGGAATAGAGGCCAACCCGGAGAAAGTTAAAGCCATTACGAACATGCAACCCCCGAGAAATGTCAAAGAAATGTAGTGTTTGGCTGGACGGATTGCAGTCCTGAGCAGGTTCATTTCGCGCTCAGCCGAGAAGAGCTTACCATTTTCTCGAGCCTTGCGAAAGAGGGCTCGATCTCAATGGGACGAAGAATGCCAGGAGGCATTTCAGTAGTTGAAAGAGCATCTGATCGACATGGCATTGCTTACCAAGCCAGTTCAGGGAGAACCCTTAATCTTATACTTATCTGTAGGGAAGCAAGCTGTGTGCACGGTCCTAATTAGAGAAGAAAGCAGAGTGCAGAGGCCTGTGTATTACTGGAGTAAGGTGTTTCATGACGCCGAGCTCTAGTATGCGGAGATAGAGCGAGCCATGCTAGCTCTGGTCGAGATGTCTCGTAAGCTCTGCCCTATTTTCTTTCGCACAACATAGTGGTCAAAACCAACCTACCCCTAAAGGCAATCATGGATAAAACGGAAGCCTCGGGGCGTCTTGTGAAATGGATAATTGAGCTCAGCGAGTTCGATATCAATTTTGAAGCGCGAACAGCCATCAAAGCCCAGTCATTGGCTGACTTGATGCAAGAGATGACCATCTCTCCCGAGGAGAAGAAAGAGTGGATGATCTACACTGACGGATCGGTAGGCAGCCTGGGTTGTGGTGCAGGAATAATATTAATAGACCTAGAAGGTGTGACCACAGAATATGCAGTGCAGATGAAATATTCCTTATCCAATAACGCGGTAGAGTATGAAGCCCTACTAAGAGGAGTTCAGATGGCAAAGGAATTGGGGGCAGAGCGAATATACGCACGGGTGGATTCACAACTTGTGTATAAACAAATAAGAGGAGAATTTGAAACAAGGGAAGGGCACATGCAAAAATATCTAGCTCAATTCCACGAATTGGCCAACACCATGGACACTCTGACCGTCCATCAAATTCCCAGGTAAGAAAACGGCTGAGCAGATTACCTGGCTAAGATAGCCAGCTTGGCAACGGACTGCCAAGAAAGAGTGATCACCTTATTTATGGAGCACCGGGAATTTGGAGAGGAGAGCATATATGTACTAGGGGAAGAGAAGGACTGGCGTTCCCCGATTAGAGTATATCTGGAAAAAGGAGAGCTACTTGATGACAAGAAGGTGGCAGCAAAAATAATAATCAGGTCGTCCCATTTTTGCTTGATAAGGGGAGAACTGTATAGAAGAGGGTTTGGACAACCTCTTTTGCGGTGCTTAAGCCCAAAAGAAGGTGCCCATGTTCTCAAGGAAATTCACAAAGGGTGCTGCGACAACCATATGGGCGCTAGAACCCTGTTAAGCAAGATCATGAGAGTGAGCTATTTTTGGCCGCAGTTAAGAAAAGAGGCAGAGGACTTCGTCAGGAGATGTGACAAGTACCAGAAGAACTCACCCCTATTCAGTGTTCTAAAAATTGCTAGGCGGATGCTAGGCGCCAGGCCAGTGCCTAGCGCCAAGGGCGCCTAGGCGGGGCTTAGAACTTGAGAATAAAATACCCTGGTTTACTACATTACATCCAACCATTTAATATTTGAACATACTATCTACTACACAATAAGGTCTATGACAATCCAAAACTAAAAGTAATGATCACAAATTACAATTCACAAGCTTAAAACTATTGTTCAATTCAAAGTTCAAAACATACAGTGGAGATTGAACAATAATAATGTAAGTGGGCCAAAATCAAACATACAGTAATAATAAAGTTCAAAACATACAATAATAATACCATAACATACATTACAAAATCAAAATAATCAAAAAATAGGCCAAAAAACGACGTCGTTTTGGGCCAAAAAATTAAAAAAAAAAACACTGGCCTGGCGCCTAAGCGGCACCTGGGACGCCCGATGATTTTTTTAGCCGATTTTTGAAAATCGTAGGGGGGGGGGGGGGGGGGGGGGCGCCCGCCTAGGGCGATTTTTAAAACAGAGCCCATGGTGCATCGGCCTGTAGAAGAGCTCATGACAATGAGCTCTCCTTGCCCCTTTGCCAAGTGGGGGATAGACCTGGTTGGACCTTTTCCCATAGTCCCAACCGGAAGAAATTCCAGATCGTGGCCATTGACTATTTCAGTAAGTGGGTAGAGGCTGAAGCCTTAGCGAAAATTACGGAAGAGGCGGTAATGGGTTTCTTGTGGAAAAATGTAGTGTGCCGGTTTGGAGTCCCGAGAATCTTAGTGTCAGTTAATGGCACGTAGTTCATGGGAGCTCGAATTCGAGCCTGGTGCACTAAGATGAAAATAGACCAACATTTCACATCTGTCTACCACCCTCAGGCAAATGGCCAGGTCGAGGTGACCAATCGAATCCTGGTTCAGGGGATTAAGGCACGTCTAGAAAAGTCGGGGGCAAATGGGTAGAGGAGCTCAATTCGATTCTATGGGACTATCGAACCAACCCCAGGGAAAGCACGGGAGAAACCCCATTTAGCTTAGTATATGGCATGGATGCCGTAATTCCCACGGAAATAAGCATGGATACCCACTGAATAAAGAGTTTTGATGTAAACCAGAATGAGCTGCTGATGCAGGTCGTGCTGGATTTGATTGAGGAAAAGAGAGAAAGAGCTGCGATAAAGATGGAGCACATGAGGGAGTGAATCAAGGCGACCTATAATAAATCGGTACCAAAGAGGTATTTCCGGATAGGAGACCTGTTATTGCGCAGAGCTGACTTGGGGAGGACAAGGGAAAGCTAGCTGCCACTTGGAAAGGACCATATAAGGTCACAAAAGTTCTTACAGGGGGGTCTTATGAATTGGAACAGATGGATGGAGTCATTGTACCTCGAGCATGGGATGTAACAAACTTACGAAAGTATTATGTGTAAGATTACTTCATGAAACTTATTTATATAATATAGTGATTTGAATTTATCTATATTTTATTACAACCTGACCTGATCGTCAATAAAATTTTTAGCCCTGATTGGCTAAGGGTGGATACCCCAAAAAATCCTGACCTGACTGCAGCAAAATTTTAGCCCTGATTGGCTAAGGGCGGATGTCCCAAAAACCCTGACCTGATTGTCAGCAAAATTTTAGAAATCCTGAACTGATTGTCAGTGAAACTTTAGCCCTGATTGGCTAAGGGCGGATGCCCCAAAAACCCTGACCTGATTGTCAGCGAAATTTTAGCCCTGATTGGCTAAGGGCGGATGCCTCAAGAATCCTGACCTGATTGTCAGCAGAATTTTAGCCCTGATTGGCTAGAGGCGGATACCTTAAAGAACCTGATCTGATTATCAGTAAAAAGTTTTAGCCCTGAGTGATTATGGGGCGGATACCCTGAAACACTTGACTCGACTGCCAGTGAGGTTGCAACCTCGATTGGCTGGATGACTATCCAGACCCAACTTCAAATTGCAAGAAAAACAAAATGAAAAACATCTAAGGCAAATTGTCTATTCCGATACAAAATAGAATTTCGCCAGCTTGATTGTAGTGCTTGATTGTAGTACATGAAATGAAAGGAAATGCTCACATTTTCCAGAAAAGAGACAAGAACACAGAAATATATCAAAATGAATAGATTAAAATTAGGTCACATGAAGCGTCATGGGTGGGAAGAAAAAGCCCTCTTATCAGAAGCCAAAACCTGGCGAACATGCCACAGTTCGCGCTTAGTCTCGTGGAGGCATTGGCGATACCTATCTGCTCGTTCAGAGGTGGAGTGAGATTCGCTGGCGGTAGTGTTCAGAAGCCGGCATACTGACTCAAGCAGATCAGCTTTCTTCTCTTGGAGTTGATGGTTGAGCTGGCGGAGCAATGCCCACTCACGCTTATAGTGGCATTTCTTTTGTCTCTTTCTCTCCAAAAGTCTGCATACTTGAGAAAGTTTTTCACGGAGCACAGAAAGTTTGTCAGAAAGATTGAAGTTTTCAGTAAAGAGTGCAAGATTTTTCCTCTTCAAAGTATCAATTTTCTCGAGTAAAGAATAAGAATCCATAATGAAATGCATAATGGGAGAATAGACATATATAAGAAAACCAGGGCACGTGATCCATAGGAAATAGTACTAGGGTTTCATTAAAACAAGGAAACCTTAAAGTCACAAAACGACATAAACTGTTTAAAATACAGAACAGTCAGAATGTAAATAAGAAAACAAAACATAAACCGGGCCATCCTAGCCTACAACACCACCGTCTCCAGCATCCAGATCTCTCGCAAGCTGTTTTGCATGTAATTGTTGCATTTTCCCTTGTGTTTTTAATTAGGATTTTATGTTGATTTTAGTAGTTTTTAATCAAGTTTCGTTAGGTTATTCGTTTGTTTTCTCGTTTTATTGTTTTTCATGTTTCTTGTTAATTTTATATTTAATTGGGTTAAATGGTACGGTTAGCTTGAGGTTTGTGGTAAAACATGATTTTTTATGTTTTAAATTCACATTTTATAGGTGGAGGCATCGAGGCCCGAAAATCGAACCGAGTCGGCCCGAACCGAGCACTCCCGCGCGCAGCTGCCGAGCGGTCCTGCGGTCAATACATGCACCTTGTCAAGATTTCACAAATCGGACGCTCAAAATTGCTCGTAGTACATGACCAAAGAAGAATCGAAAGAGGTCTTTATTATGGGTTGTAATGTTGGCTCTTTGGTAAGGTATGGAACATTTGGATATAGTGGCTAACACACGATCAAACGTGATCAATAA
>BMAC01000007.1:970179-1015380 GCA_014905375.1 Phtheirospermum japonicum | reverse complement strand
GCTGGGCGGGCTGGCTTCGGTCGCGGTCGGCAGCTGTCGTTAGGGGCTTGCGGGCGTGGTCGGCAGCTATCGGCAGGCATGGCGCGCGGCACTCGGCAGCTCTCGGCGGCACTCGACAGGCATGCGCGCAGTCGATCGACTGCCCTCGGCAGGACGGGCGTGGATGGCCCACTCTCTGAAGTGCAGTCGAGCCATCCCTCGGCAGTCTCGGCAGCTGTGGCGCGCAGGACCTCGGCAGGCGTTGGCAGGACCGCTCGGCAACGCTCAAACAGATGCCGGCAGGTCTCGGCAGGACCGCTCAGCAGCTCTCGGCACTGAGGCTCGGCAGGTGCGCGCGGGCATGTGCGGGCGTGGCCAGCTGCGCGCGGCAGCTCTCGGTAGGACCGCTCGGCAGCTTCCGACAGGTCTCGGACTCGAGCGTACACACGTCCCATATTAAACACTTGAGCGAATTGAGCGAACACCCTCAAAATACCACTTGAGAGGAAGTCATCGTTTTGGCTTGCAATTGAGAAAGAGTAATACGAGCAATGCTTGACGATAACGAGTTGATGTTGATATTTTCATCTTATTAATAAAGATAAGCACAAGGATTTTTCTCTTTACACAATGTTCATTGCGTGTACACTCTCGATTCTTTCGTTGTTCGAGGACGAACAAACCGATAAGTGTGGGGTAGTTGTTTTGCATGTAATTGTTGTGTTTTTCTCGTATTTTTAATTAGGTTTTTATTGTGGTTTTAACGGTTTTTATGTCGGTTATTTAGGTTTTTAAGTTGTTTTTTTTTCTAATCTTGTTGATTTTCTTATTTCTTGCTAATTTTATGTTTAATTGGGTTAAATGGCTTCAATTAATTGGAGGTTTGGTCTAATTCTTAGGTTTTGATATTTAAAATTTTCATTTAATAGGTGGACTATGGGGTTGAATCAAGCTTAGGCATGGAGGCCAAGGTTTTAGCCTAGTCTTGCCCAATTGCATGCCCAAACAGGTGTAAGGATGCTCCAAAATCATCAAACTTCTGGAATGGTAGCCTAGTCGAGCCTAGGCTAGCCCATTCCCACGCCTAGTGCATCAGCGCCCAGGCAGCAGCCTAACCTCGCGCCCATTCCCACGCCTACCCGCGCACACCCGCCTAGGCTCTCGCCTAATCTTCAGCCTAGCGCCGCGCGCAGCAGCCAAGCCTAGCGCCTAGACTCTTGCCTAGCATCACGCCTGCTCGCGCCCAGCAGCTCGCCCAGGATGTCGCCTACACCAGCCCAGCCTGCCGAGCACACTACGCCCAGCGGCGCCCAGGCTCGGCCATGGCCGAGCCATCTCGGCCAAAAGCGAGCCATGGTCGAGCCAAACAAGCCCAAATGTGCCAAAAAGGCTTGCCATGGGTCAAAATCGAGTCAAACCCGGGATTTAAAGGCTTTAAGGTTGGCCCATTAAAAACCCAAATGTAACCTAGTATTAATGGGCTAGAACTCTTTTTTTTAGGGGATCACTCAAATTTCCCAAACTTGCATGGGTTTTGGAATATTTTCTCTCTCTTGTTCTTAGTTTAATTTTTGAAGTTTTGCCTTGGGTTTGTAAACTCAAGATGAATCCAAATACTCCTTTGGATTAGCACTTTCATTTGTAACTCAAGCTTGGGATTCTTCATTTAAATTTAGTAAGCTTTCCTTTCAATTTCAAGCTTTGTTCTTCATTTTCATGCATGTTCTTCAATTATGCTTTTTGCCTTAGCTACTTGATTCCATGATGAAACTTTTGATTTGGCTATGAATTATAGATGAGTGACACATCTAGATTGTAGATCGGGTCTTGGATCATCATGACTTTGAGTTTTACTTATGCTTTCTTTTGAATTAAATTTCCATGCATAGTTTTAAATTTAATCCTAGATCTACCCTTCGTTTCTCGTTATTTTTCCGAAAGACTTGAACTTTTACGTCAACTTTTATTGCTCTTTACTTTTGTGCTTTCAATTTTTGTCAATTTGCATTATTTGAGTTTTCATGCATGGTTGTACCTTGTGCATGTATGGTTGTACATGGTGAAACTATGCTTGTTTTTGCTTGTTTTCATTAATTGTTTGCATTTTCAATTTGGGCATACGACCGAGGCATCTGACCAGCTTGCTATTTCAATTTCTAGGATAGTTTAGATATTTTAATTATTTTATATTTCCGGTTTTCTCCAATCTCTTGAGCTTGAAACACGTTGAAACTTGCAAATGGATTGAAGTCCGATAATACCGAGCCATGAACTCGTTGATTTATTTCAACACCACAAAAACTCTAACAAACACAAGCTGCTACACAGCATCCTCCTCAGGGTGGTTGCTGGGTGATGCCCCGCCAGGTAACTCACCCAGACCAGCGAAGGTCGGGGAAGGAATAGAGGCAGCCAGGGCCAAAGTCACACTCTGGTCTAGGTGAGAAGAGGGCCCTAGAACTGGAGCATAAAAGAGTTTGAGAACGTGTTCGGCAAATTCAGGGGCTCCAAGCTTGTGAAGACGGTCCCTTTAGCAGTGTAGGAGAATCTTGTAGGCTCGGGGTTTCCCTTGATGGGCTGAATTCGATCATAAGGAGTTGAAGGGTTCTCCTTGGACCATTTCTCGTAAGCATCCAGGCCGAGATGGAAATATACTAGGGCCTCGGGCACAAGGAGTTTGTAGAGATCCATCGATTCAAGGAAGGCCTGTTGAGTAGCTTCCCTCGTTGTCTGAATGAGCCGGAGCCCATCCTCGGAATTAAGAAACTCAGTTCTCCCTCTGCCCGACCCCTTGCCAGAGCTGCATCGACTTGGATTGACATCTCAGCTCGGGCCTCTTTCTCTCCTTCCCTAGCAGTCAACAACTCTGCCTTGACCTTCTTCAGCTCAATACCTCTCTTCTTATAGAGCACCATCAGCCTCTTCTCCTTATCCTTCAAGAGATTATGCTCCTTGATTAGGTAAGCGTTCATCAAGGAGTCCCTAGCGCGGGCAACTAGAATGGACCTCTTTGTTGCGGCCTGATAAAATGTTATAGGGTTGATAATAATGACAATGATAGTAAAATGAAATATATTCAGGAGGGAGGCTGATTACCCTAGCCTCATCTTGGCAGAGAGATTCGATTAAATCTGGGTCACTCCACTTATCCAGAGTCCGCCGATCTGAGGCTGGACATTGGCCTTGAATGAACTGGACGGCCATTGCTCTAGAGAAGTACAGGACGGAGGTAATGGTGAACAAAGTGGCATTGGGATTAACCACTTTGGATCCTGGGGCAGCCACCTCCTTTCCCGACCTGGCCCATTTCTGGGAAAGACGCGCTTGTTCTTCCCCCGAATCGGACTGAACTGTCAAGTCCACCTCAGGTTGGGTAGACACCTCCTGCGGGCCAGACTGCACTGGCTGAGCGGCCTCTGTTGATCCGGCAGTTAGTTCTCCCAGAGATCTGTTCTCAGGGACCACAACATTTTATTGAGCCTCCAACAATTTTCGCATCATGGTGCCTGCCAAGGAATACAAATAAACAGGTTAAATGTTAAATCGTTCTACTAGGTGCGTAAGAAGGAAAGAATACAAAGTTGGGTTAGTTTCTTTCATGTACCAATCTCGGGGGTCAAAGGACCCGTCTCTTCTCTGGAACTGAAGAAATCCAGAACAAAATGGAGGAGAAGTTTGGCCAAATGAAAGACATTCTCGTTTAAGGTTGAGATAATTTTCTTCAAACGGGGAGACCTGTCTCCCACGGATAGCTGGGCCTGAGGTGGGAGCTGGTCAATGGACTTGGAGGGAAAGACCCAATCGCCAGAGCAATGTACAAAGAAGAATTTCTTCCTCCAAGCCTTATTGGAGGAAGGACCGCCGGTTAAGAAACGGACGCCGACACGAGCGCATAAATAAAAGTAACCGGAATAGTGAATATGATTTTTGGGCCGTGGGAGTCAGTCCAGCATATCGCATGGCTAAGTTATAACCTATGATTATCCCAAAGGAGTTTGGGATGAATTGGTGTACTGGGATTCTGTACATACGAGCAATTTCTAGTATAAGGGGGTTGACGGGGAGACGCAGCCCCGCTTGGAACTGATCAACAAAAAAGGTCACACTACTGCAGAAACAGGATACAAAGGCGGCTTATTAACGGCGATTCTGGGAATACCGCCGTTAAATCGATATTTTTATGGCGGTTTTTCAAGAACCGACGTTGATTACTTTATTCCCACGGCGGTTTTATATGAAACGCCGTAAAAAATCCCCATATTCTACGTCGGTTATTTGAGAACCGACGTAAAACTAGATTCCAGCTAATTTTAACGGCGGTTTGAAAATAACCGCCGTAGAATGTTAAAGTTTTTACGGTGGTTGTTCAGAACCGCCGTAGAATGTATATAAAAAATAAAAATAGAAATCACAAAATCCAAAGCCACGTCATGGATCCTGGTGCTCGTTGATCTACTGATCTCCACCGTCCGTTCAAAACAAATCTCTTGATCTGGACCATCCATTCTCTCCMTRAMATTTCTTTCTCTCTCTAGAAACCCTATATTCACTCTCACACCGTAACCCGTTTTCCCTAATCTACTCCAAATTTTCTTCTCAGCCGCTCGAATTGATTAATTTTACGATGAAATCGAGGCATTGCGAGCTCTGCAATGCGGACGCCGCGGTCTTCTGCTCTTCCGACGCCGCGTTCCTCTGCTGGAGCTGTGACTCCAAAATCCACGACGCTAATTTCCTCGTAGCTCGCCATGTCCGCCTATCGGTTTGATCCAGCTGCAGAAACTTCACGGGACAGGAAATCGCCGGCGCCGGTTCTCAGCCTCCCCGGGCAATCTGTAGTTCGTGCTCCGACGAAGACGAAGACGGCGTCGTCTCGTCGGGGTACTCCTCCTTCTCCTCGAATTGCATCTCCAGCACCACATCGCCGGCGAAGGAATATCCCACCTCGATTAACCTATTCATCAATCCAACCGGCGAGTGTAAGCTTGCGAAACCAGCCGGCCACCAGAAATTTGGCATTAAATTATCCAAAACCCCCAGAAAATTTGCTTACTCGAGTTCTCAGAGCAGCGGCGAAGATGAGCAGAGTTCCCTTCAGGAACTCAGGGTTCCAAGCTATTGGCTGGAGCCTTCGAAAGCCTCCGAGGTAATTCATTTTCTTTTGCCTTTTATTTTGTAGTATTTGTTTTCTTTGATTTTGATGGTTGCTATTAAGGATGTTAATTCGGTTTTAAAATTCTTGGTGTTTGTGATTTTTGTGAAAAGCTTGATTTTCAAGGTGAATTTAGGGATTTAGATTTATTTAGTTCCTTTCTTGGTGTTTGTGATGTGAATTTATACTGTGGTTTTGGGGAAATTTTGTGAAGAAATATTGTCGTTGGTGGATTTAGGTCTAGAAACATTATAATGTTGGATATTGCTGAATATATGCCTCATTTAAATGTGAACACGTCGTGATAATTTCTTGTACCTAATTGGGATTCTGATCTCTATATGATGGCTGTTTCTGATAAGTCTAATATATACACATATGCCTGTTTCTGATCTCTTCGGATTGATTTAGTATGCTTTTGGCTTCATTCAAATTTGCCAAGGACTATGAGTTTTTCTAGTTGGGATTCTACATCTGATTGGCGTTCTATTTTGCTTTGTATCTAATGATTTTGCTCGATATTATTTATTCTTTGCGTCCATATATATATATATATATATATATATATATATATATATATATATATATATATATATATATATATATATATATATATATATACTTCAGAAGCGAAAAGTCGTCTCAAGTACGTACAAGTAGTTTGAGTCGCTTTTTTCTTTGATTATGGCAGTCCAACAAGAACCAAATATGACGATCAAATGAGTCTGGGATTCTGTAGAGATGTGCACAGTTCGGTGTAGCAAATGTTTGAAATGGAGGCTCATACACACAAAAGAAAAGTACGAGCAAATAAGAGAGAGGATTGACGAAGAACATTTTCAATGTGAATCGGCTCGTGAGTGGCAACAAAACATTTATTGCGATGATGAATCTGATGTTAAGCAGGATGACATCTTACGGTGGGCAATGGACAAACCGAGCATCCCTCAAACTTCAACCGGCTGGGCAGGTTTTCTGTGTGCAGTTTCCTGAGTTCAAATGGCCTCCAGACCCTAATTGCACGGCATACAGATATAATCATATTAGCGACTATGTAGGAGAGTTTAAAATGAAAGAGGAATCTGAGGTTGCAGAGAAGTTTCTAGATCAAGCTCGAAAGAGCTGGGTAGGTTGATTTGGCTTTTCTACTCATTTAATTATTTCAATTATTTTTATCAACTGATTGAATATATATATGTTGATGAATTGGTTGATTGTTCATGGTGGAATATGTTAGATTGATACTCTTTTTTCTTATTGTTTTCTTTGTCATACTTATTATTATTATCTGGATTGTGTGCCAAATGGACTCAGAAAAGGTGAAATTCCTTGGTATGTAGGGCTATGATGTCGATTGCATTCCTCCTCGTTGGATGTCCTCTCGTCTCTATCCGATATACTTTGACTGCGAGTATCAAGTGTTGTCGTTTATTGATGCCCTGAAGATAACGACTGACTTTTTAAATTTCACAATCAATAGTGAGGCTGAGGTATATAGTATATACACTTWCTTATATAWTCTTGATCATTGGGTCTTATAATGAATCATAAATCTTCCAACTGGTGGTGCAGAAGGTGGGAAAATGTTTTGGGCTTGTGAGAGTGAACAAGGCTTGTTATGGCCGGGCAGCTGCTGTATCTATTGACCATTACTATGAAAGATGTTGAGGCCCAGAAAACTATCACTCTGCGAGCGGCTGTTTCCCTGTGTAATGTACCCGAATTCGTGGAGTGCTATCTTATATCATTAGTACCTACTTCTACTTGATGCTGTGCCCGCATTTTTTCAGTTTGGTTTCTATCTCTACTTGTTTACAATGCATGGCATAATACGTCCTATTTATTTCCAGCCAAAAATCTCCTGGAAATGTCTCAGGTGCCCTGCCCATATGATTTTAGTTTGATAGTTTATAAGTCATATAGTTTAGAATTTATTTTTTGAAGAGAGGGAATGATATTTGAACTCTTTGTTGAATGGTTTTGAGTTATTCTTTTGGCTATTCTGGATTTTTGCGTAATTTCATTTGGTACATTTTCTGTTTAGCACAATCAATTTCCTAGCTTTTATCTAATTTTAGAGCACCTGCTTTCATTTATTTTTTTTAAATTTTTTTTACTACTTTCTAGAAGGTATTTCTTTAAAACCGATGTAAAAAGTGAACCAACTAACGACGGTTCAAAAACCGCCGTTAAAAGGAAAAAACCGCCGTTATTTTGCAATTTTGCAGTAGTGTCAAGTGACCGACCCGTGGTTTGTAAGCCCTCTCACCTACACCTGGGTTAACTAATGAAAATTATGCCGGAAATTGAAATCTCGATCTCAACCCTTCCACTATCTTGTCGCTAAGAACATAGATAGTGTTATCAGGGTGTCCCAGAATGAGGGTAAGCCATTCGCTGGAGGTAATTGGGGAAGAAAGGGATGTTGCAGGAGAGGAGGGAGCTGAGTTCAGGTGAGTAGAAGAGGAGGAAGACGATTGAGTAGACATAATAGGAAAAAGTTGGAGATCGGAAAATACCTGGCTTTGAAGGAAACCGGAAAAAGTGCTTGGAGAAAGGGAGGAAGCTGCGAGCTAGAAAGAATAATTGCTTGGAAAAATGAGAATGGGAAAGTGAATCGCGAGAGAATGGGAAAAGATAAAGTTTTGAAAATAAGCTTTAAAAAAAGAGAGAAAAAGGGGGAGTTGATGGGATCTGTGCATTTAATGTGTGTCAGAAGGTAAAATATTTGAGGGGACGTATTAGGGATCTCAACCGTTGTTGGAATATGAGACGATCCAGATCATCCTTAAGGATACGACCTGATTTAAAAGGCGGATTCAGCGGGATTCGTGCATTTAATGCATGACAAAATGAGGGATTTGAAAAGACGTGTTGAAAATCTCAACCGCATAAAGCAAAACTCTAGGTTTTAGGGTTCATCCCAAATATCTGGGGGAGGGGGACTGGTTGGTACGACCTAAATATGCCCGACCTGGAAGGATCAAGAGGCATAGGAGAATAAGATCGGTTGGGATGACCTGAGTTGCTACTTTGTCCTTGAAAGGAAAGGTGGGATGAGTTGGATGCGAGACTTAAGAAGATTGATCCTGATCTAGGTTTGTGGCGCAAGGGAGGATCTATCCTGCTTAGGTCAGGAAGGCGGGAAGAACTAAGATGATGGGGCTAAGCCTCTATTCGCTCAGGGTGGGATAATCCGGTCAAAACATCCTGTACGATGGTTTGCCCTGGTAGACCTGATGGGGATGAGTTGAACCAAAGCCTTAGGAAAAGAAAGATGAGGCGGAGGACAAACCTGCAGCTTGACAGGTATCGTCCCGACCTAATCCGATGGCTTGGATAAGGCTTCAGAGGATCAGGTCAGAAATGTGGAGAACTTAGTGACAAAACTGATCTATTCTCTAGAAGGAAGCTTCCAGGTCAGGTTGTCTTGAGTAACGGCCCAAGATTTACGAATTTCTATTTTCGATATCCCGGAAAGGCCCCACCTGGCGAAAACTATAAATATCTCAGCCACAAGGCTGAGAGAGGTAGGACATTCTAAACATTCTTCTCCTGATTTTGCTTATTCCGATCTAAACATTTAACTGACTTAAGTATCGGAGAGGTTTTCACCGAAAAACCCCCGCTGGTCCTTTCTAACGTGTTTTTGTTGGAGCAGGTTGGGATATTCTCAGGGAAGGAGTAGGTTCCTGGCGTAATTTCCAGGGCGAAACATTACGCATACATTATTTACATGAAAAATGTAAATTATATTAATCTTTATACATCACATTTATTTTGTATGTACATTACATCTATCATATATGTTCATCAATAGGAAATTAAAAATGTACATCATATAATCCTAGTTTTATAGGTACATTACTTTACGCAAACATGTGCATAAATGAAATAATAAATGCACATCATATAAAGTCATTATGTACATCATACAAAAACTTATATTTAGTTCACTTGTATGATAGATACATTACGTTTAACATAATAAACTTCAACAACGTGATGAATATACATCTAATAAATCCCACTAAACTACATCGAGAAAATAGAAGAATTAATCATGTATAATCTATACATTTGTTAAAAACAGCATTTACATCAATAATGCTAAGATTTTATATGATATAGATTAATCGCAAACTCTTAATAGCTTGTCCACTATAAAATAAACTAGACTTCCAAACTTATGTACGACGTCCAATGCAAATGATCAACTTAGAACTCAAGTAGTTGGGTGAACAAGAGCCACCTCATCAATTGCACAATCCTACAAAATATACATTAAAACCAACAAATTGTACACCAATATATGCACTCAATACATCACATAAACCGTATAAATGAATATCAAAACGCACATGAACTAAAGCATTATTTTTTTCTTATTCGCAATGCAAGCGCACTAGCATATCTCATCTTTTGAAAACCACTATGATGTATTTCTAACATCAAAGTGATGTATCATAACACATGAAACAATGTACATACTCAACTGTCCACCTACACTAGTATATAAAAAACACAATATAAAGTGATGTATATCACTCATTACAATAATGTATTGTAAGCTTAAATATAATGTACATATTCAACCGCAACTATACCAAAGTAGTACACAAAATGAAAAATACAAAAATAGAAGATTATAGTAGAATAAGCAAAATAATATGACTCAGGTAAAGAGAATCCATAATTTATTCCACAACCATGCCCGGATAAGATGACACAGGCACAACGACGAAATTAATCAATTCATCCAAAACCAAACCGAAGATGAAGAATCAAACAATCCCAAAAAAAAGACACCTGGATATGCTTCTTCATTTAATAAATTTGAGAAAACAACAGGCGAACGAATTTTCATAGCCTTTGTGCAAAATCTCGAGGACCACAAAATCGAAAACAAAGAAGAAATTGAAAATTGAAGGAAAAACTCTAAAAAATAAATAAAAAATTGAGATCCAACATGTAATCTGCAGAATTAATTGAAGAAGAAAGTTATAATTAAATACGTGAAAAGAAAGAGAAAATTGACTGATACCCCCGATTTCCACATGTGCGAAAACTGACAATAATTAATCCATACGACGTCGTTTTGCACCGAATGCACATTGCATGGTGTACCGAGTGCACCATATAAATTGCACAACTTATCATATTCAATTACCAATTTTAGAAAATTTCTTTTTTACCCCCTGAACTATGTCCATTTTGACACTTCGCCTCATAAACTTTTTTTTTTCGTGCAAATTACCTCCTAAACTGTAATTTTGCACTTAACTTTCCGAACTCCCATTTTTGGTGAACTTTTGGTCGGAGCTCACTCATGTGACATGCACACTTACATATAAGGGGTAAAATCGAATTTTTATCTCTTACTGATGATTCATGGTCAAAACAATGGCACGTGAGCACTCGTGTGACCTGTTAAGATAATGTTCACATTAATATATGTATACACGTAGGATTTGGAACCTACGTAGTGCTCACGTGCCATTATTTTGAGCGGGAGTCATGAGGAGGAGATGAAAAGTCAATTTTATACCTTATATGTTAGCGTGCATGTCACACGAGTGAGATTACTAGAATTTCCACCAAAAACGGGAGTTTAGGAGGTTAAGTGCAAAATTCGTATAATTTAGGAGGTAATTTGCACGAAAAAAAAAGTTTAGAATGCAAAGTGTCAAAATGACCATATTTAAGAAGGTAAAATTTTTTTTTTTCTCCAAATTTTATATAAACTTAAAATTTAAAAGAAAGAATATCCGATATATGAAAAAACACTCAAATATAATTGCGTTTCTTTTGTGGCACCAAAGTAAATTGTCTCCCTCACTCACTCACTCCTCCGGCTGCTAAATACGGATTCCAAAACCTCCGAAAACACGCAGTGAAAACACGCAGATGATGCAGAGATGGTGCTCCAAGCTCCGCCTATTGGCACCTCTTCATTCCACCCCTAAACTTCACCAGCACCGCCACTCTATCATTTCCAATCATCTCCTTCATACTTCCCCCAATTTACTCCACAAACCCTACATTTTCTCCCATTCCCTAATTCCCCCCAATTTTAAGCCCCTTCTCAATGCCCCTCCCGTTCCGCACCTCTGCCATTCCCCAATCTCTGTAAGCACCAAATTTAATTTCACCCTTTTTTTTTATAAATATAATTGTTTGTAGGAAATTGATGGAGTTTTATTACTCTTAGCTATAATGGTTGTCCCTTGTTGCTCGTGCTTTGAAGAGATCCATAATTTTATGCTTTCGTACTAATTCAAATTCCTAGCTATCTTTGCATTCCATTTTTAGGTTATTGAGTGATGAAACTGTTCGAAGTCTTAATTCTAGCTCTGCGTTTTACCAAGTGAAATAATATAGTTTGCAATTTGGGGTCACTTGACTGAGAAAATGGACTGACTGTTATTCCTTAGCTGTTTGTGTCTCTTATTAAAGGAAAATGCGCGCATTGAAGTTATTTTGTGTTTGCTTTGGTTTTGGTTATTTAAATTCCTTTTTCTCCTTTTGAATTGGTGTATTTTCAGTTGACCCAAGTGCGGTATATAACTGCCAAGCAGAGGAAAAGGAAGTTGAAGTGTAGGAGGCCGATGCCCCCTGTAGTTTCCAAAGTCAAAAAAATCAAAATCAAAGGCTACTCGTATGTCTGTAAAACACTAAATGCCTATAATTATGTGTTTTATTTCACTTATATTAATTTTCTATTAGCATTGCCAATGAATATTGATAATTATGGTTTTACGTATTTAGGTCATTTAAAGGCAGATTCAGGTTAATGAACGATGGGCAGATCAGGCGATGGAAGGCGGGGAAGAGACATAATGCACATTCAAAGGTTTGTGATCATCTGTGTCTTATAATAAACTTAGTTAATACTAATTACGAATTAGATATCGTGAAATGGGTTCTCAAAGAAGGTTCTATGCACTCTGTTTTTCTTGCTTGCTTGTGTACGAGTCAATAGTTTATGCGTTATATGTGTCATAATTTTTTCCTGCATGTGCTTCCCTTTTGACTTGGTGAAAAAAATCTTCTGATCCATTGATTTGATTTTGCTTTCTCAATATGGGTTTCATACCAGTTGCATTTTTTACTTTAGTCGAGTCCCAATTGCCACATCAGAATGAAGGTCTAAACTAATATGCACCACATTGATATAATACAGAAGTACGACTTCACAACTGTGCCTTTATTTTACTTGAACTTCCAGATTCAGGAAAATATGTGGATTGTTAGTATAAGGGGCATACATTGTCAGACCACTCACCTGTTGATTCAATTACTATTGAGCTTAAATTGGAGTGCATAAATTTTATGGTGCAAGTTTTTTAGGATGATCAGAACTAAAACCCAAAAATAATTTTGTTATTCCAATAGAAATAAAAATTCTCGAGTTCAAAGTGAAGACACTGTCTGCACGGAAAAAGTATGCAAAACTTATTTTCGTAAAATCTAATCAAAACTCCTTTACATAAAATACGCGAAGAGCTTTTTGTTGCTTCTATTGTGGGGTTTGTTGCCTTTTCATCCTCTGCTATTTAGATAGGATAAAGTGTTTGCTGTTGCTCATATTCTCAATTCTTAGCTCTACGTTGACTTCAACATTGATTTGGAGCACCTAAAAACTCTTCATCCTATTTATTAACACAAGCAATTAACTTTTTTAACTATATTTAAACAACAAATAAACTGAAGCAATGATAGTCTAGTTATGGAAAACTGCTCAAAGACAAGACCAAAACCACTTTTTGGAACTGCACTCTATTTGCCTCCTTGGTGTCGACTGGTGGTTGCTTGAGCATTCAGTTTTTAGTGTAATTGGTTCTGTCGTCCATAAAGTGGGTCTAATCATTTAAATACACTATTCTAGTTTACGTATCTTTTGGATTAATGAAGGATAAATAATTTGTTAGTTGAATTCGGAGGTTTTTGGCTAATTAGATGTTCAAGAGTTTATAGTCTCTTTAAAAGTGTTCGACAAACTTTTCAAGAAAAGATTTTATAAGATCTCACAATAAGATGTTGGGAGCTTATAAGTTGTTTTAGAAAAAGTGGGAGAATCCCAACTTATTTTTTAAACAAGATCTTATTTTAACTACTAACTTTGACTCCGACCATTTTTATTACAAAAAATGCAATTACCAACATCTTATGTGCTCTTTCATCTTATTTTATCCAAACACTTCCCCAACAACTTATAAGATCTTTAAAATAATTAGACCAAACACACTAACTCTTAGTGTCGTCGATATTGCTCTTGTTTAATTAGTTATGGCAATAATGGAATATTGTTGAGAATTCCATGTATTTTATTCAATTCTAGAGTCTGTGTTTGATCTCGACAATATATCTACACTATAATTTAATTTCTCACCGACTGGTACTTTTAAAATATATGTATACTTCTTAATTATTTAGGAATGCTTTATTCTGTTTTGCAGTCAAAGATTTCTAAACGTCGTCTCAGACAACCTGGCATAGTCCATCTGGCTTACGCAAAAGTATTAAAGAAGCTCAACTTTGGTGCTTGACAGGTTGACTCAAAGATAAATCCATGTTCTTTCGGCGGCCTCGTCATATAACTACTGCTATATGCTTTGCACTTTAGATTTACCGGAGCACCACATTTCTGTCGGATGATCTTTTTTGACTTCAGTTGGTTAGAGAGTTCATATAAACTTTCTTGCAAATGATTGACATTTGCATTTGCCTTTTTTATTTTTATTACTGTTCGCTCTATTTCTTTTTCTGTAGCAAACAAATGCATGTATACTTTCCCGAGGACCTTAGCAAGATTTTGCAGTGGTGATTGCTTAACTTATATTATATATTGCTATGAAATTATATGCTTCCAAGCACTGACCCCATAATCTCTTTGATAATCCTCACATCGATACTAATTACAACATATAGACCCCATAATACCATACAAAGAGTTCTAATTAGCAAAGTAACCCTTGATGACTCCACCTCTGTTAAGAGACTCGTAGTTTGGAGCATAATCGTAAGCGTACCATTGTCTTTGTGTAGGGCCCCATCTATACGCGCTGTCTTCGTCGAATCTCCAGTCACATGTCTTGTAAGTCTTCTCGGCACACTTGTAGTTGTACTTGTAGGCGATGAAGGTGCCCATGTTGGTGGAGCAGTTGAACATGGTGGAGGAAGGGTAGATGAGTCTTTTCCTCACCCTGAACTTGTATTGACCGCCCGCCGGGAGATGAGTCACGTCGAAATTGTCGTCGAACGAGAAACACCGTATGCTTAGGTAGTTGGTGTGATTGTTGGTCACAACGACGACCGTTCCTTCGTCTTTTGTGTCTGCGTGGGCGGTCGTCGGGACGTGGAGGAGGATGGCGGCGAGGAGGAGGATGGCGGCGTGCATGTTGGTGGTGTGCATGTTGGTGGTGTATATGGGGCCTTGGTTCTTGTGTTTTCCTTTCCTCCCCTTATTTTGTCTGAAATTTGAGAACTTGAGCTTTAATCAAGCCAACACAACAAATAAAGGCTTTCATTGATAATATTCATTTCATTCTAAATCAGGTGGGAGTCTAGAAAATGGAACTTATGGGAGCAGAGATATATTTCTTTTTTATAGAAGATAGTAAATAAAAAAGGGTTTTCTGATTCCTTTGACGGTGTTTAACTAATTTTTTAACAGTTGTATTTATAAACTTTTTATTAAGGGCCAGTTGGTCGAAAGCCCTTTTGCTACGTCCCTGGATTTTATATTGTTAAAGAAGTCAAACATCCATGGTACACCAATCATCTGTGTAAAACATACGGTCAAAGAGAGGTCAGAATAAATAAATGAGAAAATGTGATGGAATTTGTAAATGTGTAAACGGTAAATCCATTATTTTCTTGTAGGGATAATTAATCAGACAATGCTATTATGATTTGGAGGGCAATAAATTTGCATCTCCTAAAGAAATAAAGATTTGTAATTGTTGTCGAACAAGTCCATGCATGTATGACTTCAAAATGAAATGTCAACATTCTGCACTATTATTATTATTATTATTATTATTATTATTTATTTATTAATGTGTTGTATTAGCAAAAGCCAGCATGCAATAGAGAAAACGAGGAATTACCGAAAGGAAGGTACCCTATAATCAAGATCCTCAAATTTGCATTTCAATAGAGGTCCTTTGTGACCAACCTTCTTTATTTGAGGGAGAAAATTCGGACAAGAAACTCAAGAACAAAAGGAAAACAAATAGCAATTGATGCAATATAACGTACCTTCCCTTCTTATAGAAATGGGAAGCCAGAAGTTTTCAATGTTGGTCAACAATTTATTTAATGGGGTAAAAGAAAGAGTTTGTGAAGAACAAATGAGAGAATGACAAGTGGCTTCCTTTGCTTTCTTTAACCCCCTTCAATTTTATTGGCCTAATGAGTGGTTATAAAGCTTCCCCCCTAAAAAGATTGGTGGTAACATTTTACACTAGTACGTTTCTAGGTTAGGTACTATGTACGGATTTGGACCTGATCTACCGAGTATTTTCATCCTTCAAAGATTAATAAAGATATTTGGTATTATAATTATAAATATCAAAAATCATCATAATATTCTTTATTTAGAATAATTAAAATTGTGAAAATAATAGAGATAGGATAAATTAGTAAAGTAATATCAATTGTTGGGAAAGTAAAAATTTTCAATGATTCTGTTTTGTAAATGTAAATATGACAAATAAAATGGGACATGAAAACTTTTAAATTGCGACAAATAGAACTTGAGATTTATTACTAAAATATTATAACGAGCCGGCTCGTTATAATAATTTTTAAAATTCTTATTGAATTTAAAATTCTTTTAATATATAATAGCACATATATTACTATAAAATTAAATATAAGATGAGAAATTGTCCAAAAAAAGGTACGTGGCATTTACTAGGTTGAATATCTATATTTTTAATAATTTTTTAAAATTCATTTTATATTTTTATATTTATTTATAGTTTTATTAACTAAAATCTTTTTAATAATAAAAGATTATAAAAATTTCTATATTTATTTTATAACTTTGTAAGATCTACTTTATATTTTTATATTTACCATCGATTTTTTTTTTTTATTTTTAAAATATATTAATTTGTTTCAAGGAAAAAGAATGAATGACAAATAGGATTTCGTTTTCAATTTAATGTTTAAAATTAAAGAAAAATGATAAGAAAATATAGAATAACGCCACGTCAGAAAAACGCCCGGATCAAGTTTTTTTGACCTTTGTTGATCAATTGACCAACTTAGCAGATGTGGTTTGATGATGGTCATATCATGTACATTTTCTAGAATGTGCCCAATATAATGGATAGGATCAAAATAATTTTTTTTTCTTAGGTTTTTTTCTTCAATTAATGTTTAAAGTTAAAGAAAGATGATAAGAAAGTATTGAATCACGCCACGTCAGCAAAAAAGCTCGATCGGAATAATTTTGTACTTTTTTTTGATAATTTTACTAATTGTAGGTATTTTGATACTAGATAATATCATCGTCCTTTTTCAGAAAGTGTACAATATAATGGACTAGAAAAGTAATTTTCTCACGAAAAATTAATTAAAAGCAATAATAAATATAAAAAAAATATAATAATTATTCATTTATAAGATTAATTATACATTTTTTTTATATTTTATTTTGCTTATTAATATATATTATTAATAGAAAATATCATTATAAATGTATACATATTAAATATAATATTAAATGTAAAAAAATTTAAATAATCATATAGAATAAAATATTTAAAATATATATAAAATATATCTAAAAATAAAAAATCATGGACAATGGAATTTGGCTTACGGGTTGGGGCGGGCATGATTGTCATCCCTAATAAGGGGGTGCTCAGCCACTAGCCTACGGGACCTCTGCCCTGCTATTCAACCGTAAAAACTCTGGACAATGGAATTTGGCTTATTTATAATTATTTATTAACATTACTTTGATAGTATATTTTGTTCCATTTAGTCAAAATTAATATTATTAATCAATAGATCCCTAGGCAAATTGGTTGTTATCCCTCTCACCCACCCATAGATTGAAACATCTCTCTACCAATAGCCATCAAAATTCCAAACCAAAAATCATAAAAAGAAATTCCGGTCTAAATCGAAAACAAATCCATGAGTCAGAGTCAAACCAGTCGGCGAACAAGGGTTTCGGGTCTGGATTTGGGAGGGACAATCAGGCTCAAATCTATAATAAGGGTTCCGTTGATTATGGCCATGGCTGTGGTGGTTGAGGGTGTGGGCAAAGCGGTGAGACGCCCGAGTTTTTTTTTGCAATTCCATACTTACTGATTGAATTGGAAAGGCCACCAAATTATGCAACTATTTAGAGTGAAATAAATCTGTTTTAGCATGTAATTTAGTTAGTACGAAATCTGCATGCAGATCACGGTGGGGATCATAATCTAGTATGAATCTTTAGTTGGTTAGTATGATTTTTTTAATTGATGAGTTTATTGGTATGTAAAAGTCAGTATGGTACCAAGGCTCTCTCTGGAGGTGATTTTATTATTATTATTATTTTGTAAGTTTCTTTGCTGTGGAAAAGTTTATATTTGTAGTTCTTAAGTGGTAGTGACGAGTAATTGTAGTATGTTATTTAGTGATAATCTTTTTGTTTGTTATATATTTATGTACATAATCTCTGTTGGGATTTGCTTGACCAACAAAAAGATTTGAAGGCAAAGTGCTAAGAAAAGATTTGTGATTCTGCTTTTACTGTGACCGTTACAAACAAATAAAGTACTGTAGCGTCTAGCAAATATTTCTATTATTGAAATTTATTAAGTCTTGATTTATAAAGTACGCGTTTTGGATTCACATTACTATAAACCTCTTCAGGGCTTGTTCTTATATGAGGCTTTTGATAAAATTAGGACAAATTGTTGGCGTTTAATTGGATAGTAAGGTGGATTTGCTTATTTCATTGGATTGTTCAGTGTGAGGTTGAAAAGGAAAACAATCTGTATTTTGTATGATCTCACGAGATTATTATGATTTTGAAAAAAATAAAAATAAAATCAAACATAAATATACACATAATTTATAAACAAAATTAAATATACACAGGAAGTTTTGTGCATCCATTTTCATATGATTTTTAACGAGCTATGGTTTCCATTATTTTCTTGTTCACGGACCAAATAAAATGTATGTCATTCCTAACCCAGGCGCCCATTCTTTCCGAAACTGCTTACGGTCTTGACAAGAAGGCAAATGGATGCTCATTCCCGAGTAAGTCTCCATTACGCCCTTTAGCACCGATGATTTGAAGGCAACTGCCATGTCAACTTCGAATGTCTCTCCTTCAGAACTCACCAACGAGACCACCTCATGATTAGACGAGACCTCCTCGCCTTGTGCAATTCGACCTTGACACACCATCTGGATGCTCTTTATGGCCCCGGTGCAGTTATGATGCAATACGAGCTTTAGCAACTTTGATGCCTCATCCTCATTGTCAGAGCTCTTTGATGAGGACACCATATTTGAATACATCGCACTTGGACAATGAGACGCCTCAAGCATGGGATCACGTAGGGTGCTGTCGTAACGAGGCCATTCGTAGGGATATGCGGGTGTGCCGCAACGAGGGCAGCCGATATCGTCCAATAGCTCTCGGGCGACACAATGCGCGTGAAAAGTGTGATTGCAATGCGGGAGTGTCGATATCTGATCCCCCAGCACGGGCTTCTGTTTACAGACAAGGCAGAAACCCATGAGGGCCTGCAGGGTTTTAGGGTCATCAACACTTTTCAAAGTCACTCTATCCCTCGGAAGCACAACCTAGAAAGTCTTGAAGCTTCTGGGGATTTCCTTGCCGAGCGGGTCCTCGACCATGGGCTGGCTCCAAATGTACAAGGGAACCGGTTTCTTTTCGCAGATTGCCCTACCCCTGGCAACATCAAATGGTTCACCTTCTTGCTGAACAGTACACACCTTAAACTGCACAAGAATAGGAATTAAAGAGGCAGCAGCATATTGAGGACTGTTTGCCCTTCCGGTAGCAAAAGCAAGAGCGTCCTTAGCAAACGAATTGATTTCCTTTTCAGTCATTCACTTTCACGCATCCTATAATGTGTCATTTTGCGAATCCCAACCCAGTTTCTCAAATCGTCTCCCTCCTTTGGGTATATGTAAGCATCGAGTGTCTCCGAGTCGAGAGTTATGTTAGGCGTAGGTTCTACGGGCCGGGCTTTGACAACAAACTCCGTTGTGATCACAAACAGGAAGGCCTTGACTCCGGGACTCAAATTCGACTTATACTTTGCATCAATGTCATTCTCACCGACCGCAACGAAATCATAGCAGTATTCGTAATATCCATTTCTACTCCCCATCGCTGGATTACAAATGCTCTCTGCACAAATTACGCAAAATCAGAAATTGGTAATACAGAAAAACAAACAAAATAACAAGATAATAGAAACACCCCGGGGAGCAAGAAATGAATCGTGAAAGAGATAAAACACATAAGAAGCACAAATAAGCTTAATAACCTATTCATCAACAAAACTAAATAAGACACATGGGTTTCGCATATAAATCTGCAAACAGTTCAATAACATAATTTCAACCAAGAGAGGCGAGGAGAGAACATAAACGAACAAAGGATTTCCAAAAAAAAAGGAAAAAAAAATGATCCCTCAGAAATAAATCATGAAATGTGAAACACATAGCAAAAAATAAATAGGCAATGATCGTTGAAGAAAGTAATAATCTATTCATCAACAAAACTTAATAAGAACGTGATAGATCGGAAGCGTGATAGATCGGAAGCGTGGGTTTCGCATACAAAGCTGGAAACAGTTCAATAGCAGAATATCAACAGAGAGACGAGAAGAGAACAGAAACGAACAAAATAACATCAAAAAAAAAGAAAGAACCCCTCACCTAGAGATTCAAATTAGGGTTTCGCTTCCAATTTCCCGTCCCAGATTGAAGCGGGTGTGAGAAATGAGGACGTGTGTCAACAATTATTAATTTTTTTTCAAAGGGTATATCTGTATTTTATCCATATTATCCCTGCCAATCATGGTTAACAAACGTAGGTCTTGAAATCAAGCTTGTTCCCCCATAAAATTAATCAATCGAAACGAACATGGGATAATTTTATATGTACAGTGACCGGGTTCAAATTGTGATAAAACTGTCCTATCCCATTCCCCGAACCAAACGGGCCCTAAGTGTATAAAAATATAAATAATCATATAAATTATATTTGTATATAACATATAAATATTTTAAAAAATATATATATATTGTACGGGGCGGGCCGGGTACCCATGGGGCAGAAGTGGAACCCAGACTCGTCCCGCCCCGCCGCGGGTCACTGGGCGGGGCACCCAAAAATGGCGCGTGCCAGGCCGGGTCGGGTCGAAATTACCATCCCTATTCACAAGTAACAACTTGTTCATAAAGAGTTTAAAAAAAATGAATCTTATAGTACTCCAAAGTGACAACTTTAGTGCAATATTAACAGTTTTTAGTTGAAAAGTAACAATATTTTTGCACAAACAAAACATAATTCAACCCAAATAATATATAAAGCCTAGAAAACAATAATAACAAATTAAAATCAACATACAACAAATTTGAAAAGTGTTAATAAATGAAAGTAACATTGCAACTTTCGATTACAAATATGTAACAAAACAAATATATTTTGTATTATCCAAAAAAAGAAAGTGGCAGCTAGGAACATTATTCTCCATTTAAGTGCAAAAATAACATATTTACGTCAAGTAAAAAGTGCAATTAAAAAATTTGACAAAAATAACACTTGTCATCTAATTCCATTTGCATCCCAACATCTCGGTAGGGAAAATGTGTCACTTTTGTCTTCATAACCCATCAAATCCAAATTTCTCGATGATTTCTTCCTGTTCTGATGGTATTGCATCCAGTCAAGTTCCGAGATCTACATTTTGAAGAGAATTTTTTGCAAAAACTGAATTAAGATCGTTTCTAATGAGGATGTTATAACGGCCGATGCACATGTGACAACAAATGTTAGAGTCGAAGTAATCTACACCAGAATAGTATAATTTTTTTCAAGGGAATAGAAATGAGTAAATGTGTGAATAATCAAATCAACATTAAATCGTGTTAAATATGGGAATATGAAAATGTGATGGGGAAGAAATCAACACTACTCAAACATATTAGTTCATATTTGCATGCTCATTGTGAGACTGCAGCAACACACTACGCATACAAAATATTTAAATAACTTTAGTGATAGTAAATAGTTCAACTCGTTTTTCCAAATGAAAATATATTCAAAACTAAGAAAGCATAACTTAGAAAGGAAGCAACATGCCATTAGAACATAACAAAATACATTATCTGGGAATAAAATAACCACATACTTGTGCATAAACCGCCATAGAGTTGCAAATGAGTTTGCTAAACTATCCTGATACAAGAAGAGGACTTTGAAAAATTTGGCTCAAAGTTATCGAATCTAAATAAATATCCTCATGATATTAATTAATGAGAGGTAATATTCCTTTCAACCTATTGTCTCAAACAAGTTTTTTCTTACCCCATCACCAGTGACTAATAATTAGCGAGAGGTAATAATTAAATGATGAATAATAAGAACTACTCTATTAAACAAACATAAGAACCTAGAAACCATCACAAAATCCAGAGTATATAAAATTGATTGAATAAACTTTAAATCATTGAAAGCAACAAGAATATTTGTACCTCAATTACACAAACACAAAAAACACCCTAAAATACATGTAAATAAGTAGATAAATTGGAACTTTAAATTTAGATGGCAGCGAAGAAGAGAGGGTTGGGGCCTGAGGCCGATGGCGTAAAAAGCGGCGGTGGTGGTGGGATTGAAGGTAGCACCTCTCAATAGATTGCCGATGAATCTAAAAAAGAACAAAAGGATGAAAAGGAGGGTGGTAATGATGAGTTACCTGAGAGTGAGAGGAGAGTCTCGTGAAAACTCCGATAGTGCATAGATTCGCCAAATCTTAAAAAGAAAAAAAGGAAAACAAACAAACAATTAGTCGGGGTGAAAAGGGTGGAGGGGAGAGCGAGCATGAATGAGATGAAGGCTGCAATTTTTCTTCTTCTATATGGGAACCAGCTTGTTGGGTTGAATTCAGATTCGGGGCGAATTTAGACTCCATCACAGGATAAAAGATTTGTCTGGTCATCACATTGGAATTTTTTCATTTTTTTGTGTGTGTACTTGTAAGATAATCTAATATGTAATTTTTCATTTTAATCAAGATATATAACTAATTTAGAATTATTTACAGAATTTTTTTAAACTTATATTCTTATTAACATGTAGACAAATGAAACATCGTAACATTTTTATTTTTTAAACCGTGAGAAGCATAAAATAAGTTGTGAAAATGATGTATTAATATATACTGGGAGATGCTCTCTCCGAATCAATCAACCTGAATCAAGGTTAAAACCTCTTGACTGACCAAAGAGCTGCTATTTATATATAATGTTCTTTTCTAATGCATAATAAATCAACAGCAAAAAGGTTCTGGACGAGTAATTTCAAAATTAATGTAGAAAATGCACTCTACCAAATAAACAGTAAGCTATATAATCATACAAGTCATGATTCGTAAATTCATAATTTCTTCACCACGCCACTGTTTAAAACGATCAAAAGTACGATACATAAATTTTATTACAACTCTAAAAACATAATCGTCTTCCAAAGAAAACTAAAACATATTAAAGTCTTATTTCCAAGAAGGGATCAACCTCTTGCTTCAACGGTAGAAGTTTGTGCTGTGAAGATGAGCATTCATATACCTAGTGAAACTAGACTCCCCTTGAACTCGACAACTTTGGGATTACACTGATCCCCAGCCAAGATGTCCATATTTGTTATTTCATGAGTGCAGTAATCATAAATAACAAACCTGTTCTCCCTAACACACTTCAAGACCAACCCGTGGCTCTTCCACAAACCCACCGGCTTCGATAACTGCATGAGAGGCCCAATCCCCGCCACTCGAGTCCAACGCCCCTCCTCCCCTAAACCTTTCAACACCCACATGTCCAAAAAGGTAGCTCCCTCGAAAAAAAGTTGTTCACCGAGGGTCCAACTAAATAGGACAAGGGAGTTACCCTTACCAAAAATCTTAATTCCGTCTTTCTCTGTGTCCCTAATACCCGGTGGAAGTAGGGTACTCTGGAAGATCTCATTGCGCACGTCGAACGACAACACAACAAACGTGTTACCATCAACATTCCGATCCCGCATTGCCACCCAGTGACAAAATGACCCATTATTGTTTGTCTCGATCGGCTTCAAGGCCCATGTGTCCTTGGGCACACCACCCTCAAATTTCTTCCAAGTGTCCGTGTTCCGCGAGTAAACATCGACAATCATTCCAAGATCGAAATTCGTTTCCTTAATCACTATATAAGATGACAATAGTACCACCTTGACATCTCTGCGAACAGGGTCGAAACCCAATCCAGCGCAACGGAGGAAAAACCCATCAACCACGGCTTTGTCGCAATTATTAGACGCTGATGGAGACCTAGAGAGAGTCTTGGATGTCTGGAGATAAGGATTGCATAGGGCCATTCCTTCCTTAAGACCCATTCCGTAGATACAGATCAAACCATTAACGGGTCCCACAACATCTGTCCAAATATCTGGTTCGGAGCCTCTTCTTCTCCCGAGAAGGCTAGCGCCAAAATCAGCTTCGAGTGTAAATTCTCCGGGGGGAATGTGGCCGTTTGTGAGCACCGTATATAGTTTCCAAATCTTCGTAGTGGTATTGAGTGTGCGTACGAATACACAGCTGTCATCGTTGTTGTCGCTAGAGCTGGTGGGTGTGTTGACGTAGTTTTGGAGGTGCAGTTGTGCGAAACTTGATGAGCTGATTATGTGGTTCCATGATTTGGACACTGACTTGAATTTCAATAGATGCCGCACCGGCAAATATGATAGTATTTCTGTTGTAAGGTCGTCTGGTAGTAGTTGTTGTTGCTGGACTGCCATCCTTTTCATCCTTATATCTATTATTAGACCAAATTGAAAAGATTTAAAGAGAACAATCAAAGGGGAAGAAAAGACTTCCAAACATCAGTATAATGATAAGTGATTATAAGAAAGGAAAGGAAACTGGTTACTTAACTGGAAGTGTACTTTAATTCAAGTTTATATTGATGAATTCGTGGCCAAAAAGAAATTATAAATTTGAATCTCCGCCAAAGATTGAACTCTGAATATCTAAACCTAATTTCAGGAAATTTTGAGGTAGTTCTCTAATTACAAAAGCAACCCGAAACTTTCTAACAATAATTAAACCAAATTGAATGCAAAAGTAAATTCTAACAAAGCTTACTAAGCAAAGAATTGCCCTACAGTTTTCTAATCTCTTTCTGTGAAACTGAATGTCATTACACACAAAAAAGAGGGGTAATATACAAAAACAAAAGAATAATAAGCGTACCTCACACCCCACATCAAGGGTGTCATCCACAGCCAAATCAAGAAGGGACAATCCACAGAAAGGAAGAAAATAGCAAACCGAGCAATTTGCCTTCTTTGTGTTTGTGTGCGAGTGTGTTGTGTTGTGGTGTGGATTAGGACAACTTCGTTTTGAAGAAGAAATAATCTTAAATTAAAGGGCACGTGTGTGGTGGAGTATAAGCCAGCAAAAGACCTCGTCATTTTTTATTATTTGGGTTTGTTTTGTCTTAGACAGCTGCCACCCTCTTCAAGCTCCAAGCGACAGACAAGCAGTATATCAAACGATTTTTGTAAAGCGATATATTGAGGAACAAAAAATTATGCAATAAAGTAGTTGCTAGCGATGTGTGCGCTTTTCCGAAGGGTTTCTTATTTTGCTGTTGCAGAGATTTATCATTCTAACCCTAAAATAACGGGTTGGAAACCACTCAAAGTGATATTATGTGAAAGTTTTTTATTTGGTTGACATCTTCTTCTAACCCTAACTTGTTTTATAAATCAAGTTTAGAAACCACTCGAACAGTTCAGAAACCACTCTGTGAATATAGTTGGTGTAACTTGTTAAACAATGATCTGATATCAGGGCTAGAAACCACTCAAATTGATTATATGGATATAGTTGTGTAATTTTGTTTTACATTAAACAAAGAAACCACTCTGTGAATATAGTTGGTGTAACTTGTTAAACAATGATCTGATATCAGGGTTAGAAACCACTCAAATTGATTTGATTGTTATGTGGATATACTTGGTGTAACTGTGTTTTACATTAAACAACAGTTTAGAAACCACCATGCGGATATAGTTGGTGTAAACAATGGCAGAGAGAATGCTTGATCGTTGTAGATGTAAGATAAAGAAACATGTGCTGCATGTAGTTGGTGGAGGATGTTAACACTGATTTTTTTCATGATGCCTGATCGTGATAGATGAGAAGATAACAAACCAGATTGAATCTATATGTCTATATAGTTGAAGAGAGATCGTTGTTGTAGATGTAAGATAAAGAAACATGTGCTGCATGTGGAACATGTGCTGCATGTGGTTGGTGGAGGATGTTAACACCAGTTTTTTCCATGATGCCTGATCGTGATAGATGAGAAGATAACAAACCAGATTGAACTCTGTGGATATAGTTGTTGTAACTTGTTAAACAATGATCTGATATCAGGGTTAGAAACCACACAAATTGATTTGATTGTTATGTGGATATAGTTGGTGTAACTGTGTTTTACATTAAACAACGGTTCAGAAACCACTATGCGGATATAGTTGGTGTAACTTGTTAAACAATGATCTATATGTCTATATAGTTGGAAGAGAGAATGCTTGATCCTGTAGATTGAAGATAAAGAATGGTAAAGAATTGGTGGAGGATGTTAACACTGGTTTTTTTCATGATGCCTGATCGTGGTAGATGAAAAGATAACAAACCAGATTGATAATGCTTGATCGTTGTAAATGGGAAGATAAGAAACATGTGTATATAGTTGGTGGGGAAGAATGTTAACACTGTATTCTCGGTATTCTGACTGATCATGATACATGGGAAGATAAAAAACATATTTAAGTAAATAAACAAACAATGACCGAGTTATTATCAATAGAATTAGTGGTCACTATTTCAAAAAATATAAATATATACTATTGTTAATTATCTTATTGTATTTATACTTTCTCATATTTTAAATGGATGTTGAAGATCAATTTAATTATATGGTGAAACTCTACCATATATGCAAAGAAACTCATGTAATATTAGGAATCTCTAGAATTCTCTATGGATGTTTTTATTCAATACTCTGTCATACAACAACATGGATAATAAATTCATCGTAATAGAAAATAATAATTATAAATGGAGATGACACTTGTCATAATGGATCATCGTACATGTGTTACATATTCATCTCTCTTGTGAAAATTAAAGAATTCAGCCGCATGAATTTGTAAAGAGGAAAATGATCTCTTATTTCATATGAAATGTTTGGTACAATAGATTTCATTTTTGTTACACTATGTTGGTCACAATTCAGAAAATATACGTGATGTTGGTTATCATCAAACAACGTCTATTAAGTTGACCAATTCATCAAAAAAGATAATAATAATAAAATAAAGCCCGATCGGACTTTTTTTGCTGACGTTGCGTGATTCAATACTTTCTTATCATTTTTCTTTAATTTTAAATATTAAATTAAAAAAAGAAATTGGGAAAATTTTCATTTTTGATACACTATGTTGGCCACATTTCAGAAAAGGTACATTAAATTGGCCACCATTAAGTCATGTCCACTAAGTTAACTAATTCATCAAAAAATGTTCAAAAAAGATTTGATCGAATTTTTTTTTCTAAAGTGGTATAATTCTATATTTTCTTATCAATTTTCTATAATTATACAAAATAAATTAAAGACAAAAATGTGTTTTGCTCTCCCTTTTCTTTTTATGTTTTTCTTTTTTCTTTCCGTTAATCTAATTAATAAAATTATAATCAATAAGAATTAATATAAATCATTTATAAATATAAAAAGATAATACAAATATTAAAAAATATATATTAAATATGGAGAGTTCAAAATTCATTTATAATAGATTTTCTCATATTTGTTTTTATATATATTTTATTATATTGTTAAGATTCATTTTATATTCTTATATGTATCTTCGAGTTTATTAATTTTGTATTAATTATAATTTTAATAATATAAAAATAATATAAACTATTATATTAACTTTATAATTTTTGAAGATTTATTTTATGTTTATATATTTATCACTATTTTTTTATTTTTATTAATTAAAATTTTATTTATTTGATTAACAGAAAAGAAAATGAAGGCAAACAGGTTTTTGTCTACAACTTAATATTTAAATAAAAGAAAATTAATAAAATAATATATAATCATGCTACGTCAGGAAAAAAATCCGATCAAAGCTTTTTTTGGACCTTTTTTTGATAAATTGGTTAACTTAGCAGATATGATTTGATGATGGCCAATTCGACGTACCTTTTTTGGAATGTGGCCAACATAATGTACCAGAAAAGAAAATTTTCCCAGTTTTTTTTTCTCAATTTAATATTTAAAATTAAAGAAAAATGATAAGAATGGAATGTGGTGTGCCAAAAATGAAAATTTTCCTAGTTTTTTTTCTCAATTTAATATTTAGAATTAAAGAAAAATAATAAGAAAATATTGAATCACGCCACGTCAGCAAAAAAGCTCGATCGGGCTTTTTTTTGTACCTTTTTTGATGAATTGGCCAACTTAATAGACATTGTTTGATGATGGCCAACATCGCATATCTTTTATGAAATGTGGCCAACATAGTGTACCAAAAATGAAGTTTTCCCCACCTAGCGATACACACACATCACATGCATACACACATACAACTACACTCCCAACTAACAGGGTGAAGTGACACTTATTTAACTAACTCGTGATACAAACACA
Source organism: Phtheirospermum japonicum (assembly GCA_014905375.1). Classification (NCBI taxonomy): domain Eukaryota; kingdom Viridiplantae; phylum Streptophyta; class Magnoliopsida; order Lamiales; family Orobanchaceae; genus Phtheirospermum; species Phtheirospermum japonicum. The sequence continues at coordinate 987,266 of BMAC01000007.1, read as the reverse complement.
CCCCCTCAAGTTGGCCGACAATAAGTTAGTCATGCCTAGCTTGGAAACCATCAACAATTTTATAAAAAGAAGGAATAATCTGTGGCAACATAAAACACTCCTTAAACTTGTTTCTAACCGTATTACAATCAATATCAGGGTGTTTTGTGCATCCATGAAATACATAATTTTTCAAAGCAGCTTGATTGTCACTGATTAGAGGAATGAGGATGATGAACCAGAAGGTGGAAGTCATGAAGAATATAGCTGATCCACATAATTAGGTCATGAAGAATATAACCGATCTACAGTATTTCGCACACAATAGATCTGATGCAGCAGAGGTATGTCGATAATAAAAAAAACATACAATCACAATCACTCATTGATTCTAAGATGAATACCGAGTAGATGTGCAAAGAACATGATGTCCTTTTATTAAATCTCTATATCCCCCAAATGAAAAAAGCGACAAGTTTTATATTAAAGGAAAAAACCCTACTAACCTAAATAAAGATGGAAATATCAAATGTCTTAAACAATTAAAATGTAGCATCGATATTATTCTAAATGACTTAAACAAAGAACTTAAATTATAGAAATATCAAAGGACTTAAATAATAGAATAAAAATTCCTTTTTGATGCTCTAAATATTATAAATATTTCCACTCCGTGCGTATTACATCATCCCCTCCACGATAGAGAAGATTCATCATTGAATCAAGCTGCCCGGGGATCGTCATCATTATCGTCAAAGGTGTCACAACAAAAAAATAGTGTTATATGAAGGGAAAATATCATCGCTAATAAGCAAAAAGCCCTCGGTAATCCTTTTACCGAGGGCAAAATTGAGGAAAATCTCCCATCGGGAAAACCCTCCTCAATAATATTTTCCAAGAGGAATTTCGCCCTCGGAAAATTTTTCAAGGGCATTACCGAAGGTGTATTTCTTCGGTAATTTACAGGGCCCGAAATCTGTCTGCCCTCGAAAAAATCGAGGGCAAGAAATACCGAAGGTCCTTGACCCTCGCAAAAATTGAGGGCAAACTACCCACGGGAAAACCGAGGGCAAGTCCCCTCGGAAACACCGAAGGGTAGGTGTCGAAAAATATTAAAAATAATATTTTCAAATAAAAGAAAATATCAAGGGGATTTTTCCCTCGGTTTTTCCGAGGGGACACGCCCTCGATCTTTTTCGAGGGGAATTATCCCCTCAGTTTTTCCATTTTTAATTAAAATAACCCAAATTTTTTTTAAAAAAATCATTAATAAACAGACAAATAAATAAACTAATTATTATATAAATATTTGAAAATTTATAATTATTAAATTTGGTAAACAAAAGTGTTTAGTAAAAAGTTTATATAAATATTCGATAGTCCTATGATGGGGGAGGCTGCGGCGGGTACTGCAGTATTCGAGCTAACAGCTTGGCCATCTGTGCGTTCATTTGTACCTAAAATTATAGCTTCTCCTCACGCTACTGCTCACGTAGTAGCTCAGACTCGTTGTATCTCTTCTCCATCGCCCATTGAGCTCGTCTCGTGGCCTCTAACTTCTTCCTCTGTGCCTGGAGCTGCGCCTCGAGCTCCCTCACGTGAGTCATATCCTGTTGGGAGGAAGAGGAGGAAGAGCAGCTGGCTTGGAAACCCTTTGTAGCAACCACCAACTTCCCGAACAAGCCGGTGCCGTAATGTCGATCCTTACCCAACCCGACGACGTCAAGATAAATAAGGTCAGGGTCAACCTCGTTATCCGGATCCTATGAAGGCGCACATGCCTCATCCAGACGTCGCTCGCACTTCTCCTGAAATACAACTCGTTAGTAATTCTACATTCAGACTAAAAAATAAGTTAAATAAGAAAGAATCACATTAGTATTACTGGATCTCGTATCGATCCACGTGTCATCATCCTTCTTATGTGTACGTATAAGAACTTGGTACGCAGTGGCCGGTTCATCCATCTGCTGCTCCTGTATCCAAAAAAATTATCAGATAATTAATATTAAAAATAAATAAATAATATATTATGATCTGAAACTACTTACAGTATCATAAGAATAATCGACCGTAGATCTAGACCCCTCCCCCCGCTACGACATCCGAGTACCCGAACCAGCAGGCTCGCTCCTCCTATTGATGTTGCACTACTCGGACTTCCTCCTGTTCTCGGGCTTATCCCACTCAACATTCCAAGCTCTAGTTGAAATGCATGATATATAAAATATAAATCATCTTTAATAATAAAAAAATTAATTTAATAAGAAAATATAACAGAATCATTTACCTCTAGACCCCCTCGTCAACGATTCTTAGTAGCTGACCATTTTGACCACGATACTGCTTATACTCGTTCAACCGCTTCCCATGCTTGCCGTGCATCATGTGGAGAAATGTCATTTTTATAGCCCGTGGAGTATACAGGTCCGTATCCCAATAACAAATCTCGTACAAAAATAATAATTGCAATTCAATTGATACATGATTCTCAAGTTACAATAAAGATTAATAAATATGGACACAAAATAATAATTACCTGAAACATGTCCCACCAGAATGCACGAGTCTCCTAAGGGACTGCCTTAAACTGCCACCTAGCGGGATGGATCTCCTTCTCCATGATCTCCCATAATATGTTGGTCAGCCTGACCTCCCTGCTATGTAGCTTGTAATTGTATTTGTGGTTACAAATATAATTTAATAATAATGATGATTAAGATTTTAAAATTACTAATTTACTTACTTCTTCCCGGCGATATAAACAAGGTATCGCCTTTGTGGTGGGCCCAAGTCTCGTCTGGATGTACCCACATTGGATGGTGTCGGTGTGGTAGTATCTGTGGTCCGCACTGAATAATCAGTACCAATGCCCACGTAATCATCATCAAAATCAGTTATATGATTAGTCGACCCCATATCTGATCGACCTTCGCTAGATCCGCGTCCACGATCTCTCGGCATCTGATAAAAGTATATATCATATGAGCATTTTACAAAATACCAGTATATATATCAACCATTTTAATAAATCCAAACATAAATAAATTAGTTAAAACAAAAGCATTTTACAATAATGAACAATTTATATATATTTCAACCAAACTAATCATCTGAACCGACATTTTCATTATTAAAGTTATCACCAAACTCATCTTCGTCTGTGTCTTGATCTGTATCTTGATCGGTGAGTAACTCTTCTTATGCATCATCATCTGCCCCGTCACCAAGTTCAATCACATTACTATCATTGGGGTCGTGCAACTAGAAATTGATATTGTCCAGTTGAATTGGATCGCGTGTATTTACAGCTTCCTCTTGAAATGATTGCTTTGGTAGAGGCTCGATAAAATCAACGTTTGATCCTGCTTTGATTTTACATGTTGCCCACCAGTCCAACTTGTCTTGTTTCAAACTTGGGTACGCACAATATTTTACTTGTACAGCTTGGGCAACAAGTATGAAAGGTTCATATCAGTTGAACCTACGCTTATGATTGATATTGACAAACTTATAATGTGGATGAACTTTTGTTCCTGTAGGAGTTGGATCAAGCTAGTCGCACTTGAACAATACTGTGTTTTTCTCCATTCGGTCGATGTATTCGAGCTGCATAATTTATATGAGACGACCGTAATAATCATACTCGGTTGCCCCATAGTTTGACCCTTTAATGAATACTCCACTGCTCGATGTTGATTTACAAGATTCGTGCTCGATTGTGTGAAATGTATAACCATTTATCTTACATCTAGTATACACTTTCACACATCGTGATGGACCCACTTCTAGGCTCTTATGTTCACGTTGATCATATTGTTTGAACAACCTCTAGCCTATGACGTTGAAGAATCATTTTTAATTTAGGAAATATACTATTTAAATGATATGCATCTCGGTATCGAATATCTTACGTAATGTTTGAACCAATTGGCAAGTTTATTTTCCAATTTTTCATTGAGCCTATCATCAGTAATGTTTCCACTCACCATGAAAGATGACACTCCAATAGGCCGAAGCCTCAGTCGCCTTATCCCTCCCAGTAGACTCGACGTCCCTTCAGCTATGAGATTCAAACTCAGGGTACGTCATATTACGGAATATACCCAATCTATGATCTAAATCCTGCCGTCGTCTCCAACCCGACCAAGAAAAATGGGAATAGGTACCACGAGTAGTCAATCAAGAACCACAGGCAACCTGCTCGATTGATTGCCTAAACTACTCGTGTCTGACATATAGTGACAAACAGTAACAGTGACAGACAGTAACAGTTGACAGTAACAATCGATAACAGACTACTGATAAAAACAGTCAAGTTCAAGTGATATCAATAACCTTTGATATAAAATCATATAACTGAACTTATGATTAAGCACAAGCACAAGGAAAATGCACACTTGCATATTTTTCCTCAAAATAATATTTCTCAAAAGGCTTATACAAGCAGAAAAATATGTTCAAGTAACAAGTGCTTCATGATTTGGAAAATCTCAAACTTTCCAATTAAAAATATTTTACTCACAGATAAGCACAAACAACGTATTATTATTTGAGAATTCTCAAACTCTCCAGTTAAGAAAGTTTACTGACCTTCATTGAAATTCTTTCGAAATTCATTCATACTGCTACGACGGCTTTACGAGGTTTCCGATCAGTACATGAAAGGCCTCGTCACTTACAAATAAAAGCCCATGTACAATCCTAAAATATAATATAATTATAAAAATTACAAATATAACATATAATAAAGTAATATCTAAGGTCTTAACACACTTGGAAGTGAAACTAATATAATTGGACGCGTAATAGTACAATAAAGACGCTTGACCTCGATTTTTGAACTTAGAAGTTCAAAGGGTAAAGTTATAATTTTGGATACTTGACCTCGATTCTTGAACTTAGATGTTCAAAAGGGTATAGTTGTAATCTTGGATACGTCTTATGTAAGAGGATGTTATAAAGAAGCTATGGTTCGTATTTAAAATCATTTGAAAGTCGTTTGACCCATTTCGGTTCAAAAATAAGAAACTTGTACAGTTTTGAAAAAGGGCGCGAATATACACACCCTTTTTTTTATTAGTTAACCACACTAAAAGAAATCTCATTTAAATGCCAAAATTACGCTTAAACTTTAAACACCCCAATTTCATTTTCTTCAACCCTCCACCACCACCCTCTTCTGACGCCACCGCCACCTCGAAATATGAAACTTTCCAGGTAATAAATTGAGGGCGACAAAGAAATTGGCCGCCATGTCCAGTGATGGAAGAGTGTTTAAATTCTCGCATCCCTCTAGCAAATTGGATTCTATAGATAGAAATCGGGTTTTGAGTAGGTTGATTTGCAGCCCAGCTTTTCCGTCCCGATCGATTGTCGGACCGATCCGGGTAGCATTTTGGGGCATAATGATTATCGAAACGATAAAGTTTCGATGTTCAAGTAACTTGACGATGTTGATCATGGGTATCATGTGGCATGGGTCCATGAGTGGGAACAAGATGAGGTGAAGCTGGTTGGATTGAGAGGCCATGGCGATAAAATGGCGAGAAAGATAATTCTTTGTGATTTGGAGCTTGATCAAGGCTATTTTACTATGAATGGTTTTGGCACGGGAGAGATAATTCTTGAAACTTTCTTTTTTTGAATTTTTTAGGAAAGATAATTCTGGAAACTTTTGCTTATCATCACACAAACTTATAAGGTGATTACCAGGATTATTGCGGGCCTATGGCGAGGAAAAGTATTGCTTGTCGACTTTTGTCGAGTTGAAAAGTTGGTCTGTTTAAGATTTAAAGGTAATTTTGGCATTTTAATGAGAAATTTTTTAATGGGGTTAAATAATAAAAAAAAATGGGGTACGTATATCCGCGCCCTTTGAAAAATTAATAAAGTAATTGAGGTCAAAATGAGATTTTTAAAACTTTGAAAATTTTTATGTGTTAATCTGATATTTTGAAGAATCTAATTTGAGGTCAATTCGAAATAAATCAAAATTTAATTTTGAGAACTAAATTGAAAACTTAGAGGGTCAGATTGAAGTTTTTAAAAACTACAATTAAATCCCAAATTCTATCTAATTCCCAAAATCCAACCCATGAATTATTAACCTATTACATTTTTACTCCAAAATCTCAAAAATAAATTCAACACATCTTTCCATCCCAACCAGCCACCACAGACCTTGAGACCACCTAAAAACTGACGGCCCTCCACCTCGACAGCTCATTACCACACCGCGGTACATCTCCGGCCATCCACGGCCGGGAAATACATGAACTCTCTCACACGGTTACACACGTGCACATAACAGAGGCAGTGAAGAGAAGGGGAGAGTGATCAGATCGAGTAAATCCTAGCAATATGGGAAAAATTAAACCTCGCAAACACCTCACTCCACTTAGAGTTAACAACAATCCTATCAAGTCTTTCAGAAAGGCCATTTCTAGCCGAGTTTTGCAGTCTCACCATCAACGCCTACATCTTATTAGCCATATCGCTACAGTCCTTGATATCACTAATTCTATTAGTATCATTACCTATTCTCTCACTGTCATTTAAAAAATAATTAAAATCACCTTTCACTATTCAGGGGAGGTCAGTTTGAAACAATAGCTCTAAGGCCATGCCAAAGAATTTGTTTCTCTCTTCTAATACTCTTAGCATACACAACAGAACCTGTATAGCTTGTGGGAAGGGAAGGAGAGGAGATCTTGACGCACACAACTTGCTCCAGGTCATGCAAAATATCCACATTCAAATCATTATTCCAAAAAAGCCAATTTTTATTAGGCAAGTTATTTAAATCCTTATCAAACTCTAATTTTCTAGAGTAAAGTTGGATATTATGGGACTCCATGGGTTCGAGAATAACTAGTGTTGGGAAATTTATTTATGAGAATTTTCTTATTTTGTTATTTGTCTTTTTTGGGCTCAAAAGGGAACTAGATTTAGGATTTTATTTAGTTTACTAGATTGTATTTAAGACTTGTTTAACTTGTTTACCAAGTTTAGAACTCTAGGACTCTTGTCTATTTAAGACAAGATAAGGACACAAGAGAACCTTATCTCTCATACACTGCTTATACCGACGCAAAGGAGAAAAGAGACGCAGCAAGAGCAAGACGACGCGATACGAGAAGAACACGAGCAAGTAAAAGACTTGTGGCAACGATCCAAATCAAGGAGATATTCGAAATTGCGTAAACAACAAAGAAGATCATCACAAGTTTTGCCACAAGACTTGAAGTCACGATCTTAATCACGAAGATCTTTGAAGTTGCGTAACCAACAAAGAAGATTATTATACCAAGACGACAAGTATTTTAGTATCAAGTGTTGATACTAGTGTTTTTCATATATTACTTTATATTTGTATTTGGTCTTGAACGATTTAAAAAGTAATATAATTTTCGGGTTTGTATACCCAAGTTCGTAAGTACTTTTACTTACGAACGAAATTTAAATTGTTGTGTTCATCTTTTAATATTTATTCCGCTGCACGTTTTAACTTTGTGTGATTTTAGTTTTGATGTTGTTAACATCGTTCTTAACATCTGTATTCTGAAATTGTTGTTTATTACTCTAAAATTGTTTGATGTTAGTTTCGGTGATTGTAACACCGAAAGCAACATTATATTACTGATACTTATTTCAAAATTATAGGTCCTACAAATTTACAACCAAGAAACTTATGAGGTTTTTATTTAGAACTACATGTTTATATTATTTTTTATTTTTATTTTTTAAACATGTACTTTATAATACTCCAACCCATTTGGAGTATTTCTTGGAACATGTGATTTTGTATTTTTGAGCTTGTTTATCAGTTAAATTCAAATGCTTTTATTTACATCAATTAACTTTTCATTTTTCACTTATCAGCTTACAATTAACTTATTAGGTATCAGCTTGTCTATCAAACATACCCTAAGTCTTATTTAGTTGGATAAGTTTTCTGAAAAGTTCGAACTTATATGATATGATACTACTATAAGCATTTTAAATAAGATCATGGAGTTCTTTTTATTATTATTCCTATTTTTTAACTTTTTATTTATTTATTTTATAAATTACATGATAAAAAGCAATTTTTTTTCCCTTTTATTACGACCATGATTTACCGATAAAGAGGAAGTTGTGCAGATATTACTTACCCCAAAACTTTAACTTGAATATGTGAAGTCATTTTAGTATTGAGCAATTATTGTAAACTAGTTACGAATAATTTCAGCGAGACTAATAATATAAACAACATAATTAGATTTGCAATTCTAATATTCTATTGAAAAAATATGTGCTGACATTATTATTATTATTATTATTATTATTATTATTATTATAGTAGTAGTAGTAGTATTATGTTGTTGTTGTTGTTTCCCAAACAATAGAAAAAATAAGAATTATTTATCCCAACTTTAGATAAGACAATTAAAATATATGTATCATGACTAATTTACCCTCAAATAATTTTCAATTAAGAATGAAAAGATTTTTCAATGTTAAAAATAAAGATTTATTATAATTGAGATAGGGATAAAAATTGACAAAAATAGTGAAGTGACATTTAATAAAAATAAAATTAGGAAAGGAGAATGGCACTTATTAAGAAATGTAGCATTATTTTAAATATGTATTTTTATGTCATTCTATATTTTTGAGCTAACTTATCAGTTAAATTTTTATAATACTTTTATTTACATCAACTATCAATCATCATTATGAGTTATCGGTAGTCTACGTTTTATGCCAAACATACCTTCTAAAAAACTTGATTTAAATGCGCCATAATATCTTGAAACTAATCTTAGCCCTATCAAACCTCGTGCTAAATGGGTCATTAATGGATAAAAAATTAAAATTATGTATTTAAATAAAAAATATTGAACTTAAGCATATATAACATTCACAGTCTGCTCGGTTAAGTAGATTGAGGGGACCTGTGTCTAATTTATGCATAGTCAACTTCAATCCGGTCTATCTGATATTTGTTACGTATCATTTTTAGAGGGTACATTTTGTTTCTAATTAATTATCATTTTAAAAATTCTTACCACTTTTTTTTTAACTATATCCCTAGTTATTTGAAGAAATCCAAATAAATTTATGGTAATAAGAAATTGTTAGATACTTTTAGGCAATTATCCACTCCGCACTTGGCTACTTAGAGTAAAGAGTGAAGAGAGTTTAATTAAGAATATTATTAATTAATTAAGGGTGTATTAGTCAAATTTATATATTCTTTAATTTTTTTGCATAATCCCTAAAACGACACTTAATAAAAACAGAGGAAGTGTTTTCTTTTATGAATTTATACAATTTTTGGCAAATAATGTTTGTAGAAATAAGGATATCTGAATTTATTATTGTATTTTCTTATTCTTTTCTTAATTATTTGTTAGTAAATTAGCTTATTTGAGTAAGTGATTAAAAATTAATTTACTAATATATGATTTTAAAATTTAGAAAAAAAGAGTTTAATACTAATGTGATACACATGATTTATCAAAACACAAAGTATAAAAATAATTTTTGCAAGTTATACAGAGCTTTAAATCTAAAATCAATGAGTAATCCTACAAAACAAAAGATATCATATTCTCAACTCGTGTCTTGTACCAGTATTATTAATTAATATTTTAATATTTAGATTAAATACAATAACAATTTTATTTACGTTCTTAGTAAACTTGTGCCTTCTAGCGGGGTCTACTCACTATTTTTAACTTTTATCATTAAAAATTAAATATATTAATATTTATATTAAATTCATTAATAATTCTTAGTTAAATACTAGAAAAAAAATCAAAAGATGTCATAGTCTCAACACATATCGTAGTGTACTAGTGTCTAATCAATATATACTAATTATTATTAAATAATTTTATATTTTTATATTTAGATTGAATTCGTCAATAATATTTAGTTATATACTTAATTTATCTAGCAAATAACTTGTAATTTACTTATTTAGGATATCTAAAATTCAAAAACTAAAATCTATTTTAACTTTCATTATAACACAACTTATTTAGATTATATTCATAAGTAATTTTGAGTAAGTCTCCTGTGTGACGTCCATACGGATCCTTTTTCATGTGATGGAAATTAAACCCCACCCAAGCCCATATCAAAATTTGTACACACACACACACACCACACACACACACAACACACACACACACACACACACACATATTATATATATATAATATATATATATATATATATATATATATATATATATATATATATATATATATATTAAAAAAATACACAAAGTTGTTCATTTTCTTCTTCTTTGCTTTGTCTCTCTCTGTCCGACTGATATCTCCATCCCCAATCCTAACCAATTCATCTTAGAAAAATCTCATCACCTCCGTCGTGCATCCGCCCCTCAACACTTTTATCCACAACAAAAATTGCAGCGGATTTAACAATCTCCGCCATGCCTTTGCCACAATTTGAAGTTGTGCTTTTATTGGGAAATTCAATGACGGGCCTCTGCCGTTTTAACTTTGTGCCTTTGTCAGGATGCTACCATCATGATGATACAATAACTCGTCTACATAGCTTTACAGTCTTGATCAGAGGTTTGTGAAAGTTATTATAGCTTGATTAACTAATATTTCTTGTATGATTACATTTTTCATGTTCCAACATCAAGTGGAATAGGTTAAATATTAATACGTTGTGAAATTGAATGACTTGCTAGTTATTAGTTTTATTTTTTGTGGATCGATTTGAATATAATCAACTTTACCTTAAATGTTTGTTGAAATGCTTGAATGACCTTCTTATTTTCGTGTTGTGAATTCCAAGTGTTTTTTTACAAAATTTATGCTTGAAAGTGTCACTTTCTCTATAAAATCCTTTATTTTTCCTTACATAACTGACACTTATTATGAAACTTATCATATATGTTATTTCATCTTCGATGTACTATAATTTGTTGGTAGAACAGTATCACTGTCTTTACAAACCCTATTACTTTTCTTTACAAATGTCATTTATTATAGATAAAATCTATTGCAGCGGATAAATTATCACTATTGACTATTAAAATGTATTGGTAAAGTTCTATTCAAAACACTATCACTTTTCCTTATAAAACTTTCACTTTTAAGTCGTCTTTAAAATTCTAATACTTGTGTGCTCTTGTGAAGGATTTAGGAAACCAGGTACATCAAACAAGATATGTCCTGTCATGCGTAAAGGGTGTAATGCTTCAATGGGGGTGAAGTTATGCTTTAAGTGAAATGGTGGTGAAATTTTTTTATCATCACATCTCTGCTTTAACGTCGTGCTCACAGTCTTCTCTTCATCGATCTAAAGCAACACGTAATTCTCTCTCCAAATTAGCCAGCATGAAATCCATCTCAATCCCAGCTCCTCCACGATTTGCTCTAATGATAGGTGAACCCATATCCTTAATTCTGACTTGGATTGTACATCATTGTTATAGCCTCAACTATAACATTTGGTGATGCTCGACTTGGTAATTCATTGAACTTCTCAAAGTATGTTTTTGGGTTTAATTTAGGTGCTAATTGTGTAAATTGATTTGGATCTGGTAACTTATTCGTAGCTATGGGTTTTGCTTTTGGTAGTGATAGAGAAATGAAAATTATTTTGACAAGAGCGATCGGATGCAGTGGTGTTGAAAGCAAAGATATGGATGTGTATGAACAATCTAAGTGTCAATTTTGCGGGTTTATAGACATATGGTGAGGTGGTTATGGGTTGGTCACCTATGGTGATGATAGATTAGGATTCTATATTGTTTTAATTTATAGTTGTCTTCTAATCATCAATACAAAATCTTGTAGGTTGAAATGCAGTATATTTGTAAAATTATTTATGCGAGTTGTATTCCAATTTGTTCTAGACTCGTTTTCTTCTTCGTTGTTGTTGTTGTTGTTGTTGTTGACATTTGTTAGTGTAAAATCGACACATTTTAGTAAAAAATGATAATTTTTAGTGATAGTGTTATATTATTTTTAAATCCTCATATCTTAATTAGTCTTGGCTTTGTTTTAGTCAAATGATTGATTGGAATATATTAAGTGGGAGTAAAAATTATTACTGCAAAAGTGACAATGAATGTGTATAAAGTGATAGTTTTCACTACAAAAGTGACAATATTAATTGAAAAATGATATAATTATATTTTACGTTAAATGTTTCATTATAATATAATGTGTAAAAAGTGACACCTTTTAGTGAAAAAGTGATAATAATAAGTGAAATCTGACACATTTTAGTGCACAAGTAACAACTTGTTCATACAGAGTTTTAAAAAAAATGAATCTTATAATATTCCAAAGAGACAACTTTTGTGCAATATTAACAGTTTTTAGCTGAAAAGTGACAATACTTCTGCACAAACAAAACATAATTATTCGAACAATCCAAACAATACATAAAACCTAGAAAACAACAATAACAAATTGAAATAAACATACAACAAATTTGCAAAGTGTTAATAAATGAAAGGAGAATTTTTTTTTGCCCTCCAATGTATGCTCTTTTTACACTTTGCCCCCCGAAATATTTTTTATTCCACTTTTCCCCCTGATGTACAATAATTTTTGACGTTGCCCCTTAAACTTTATTTCCGGCGGAATATTCTTTCTAGATTCCATCGACGGGAAGCTGGGGGGCAAAGGGCCAGAATCTTATAGTTTGGGGGGTAAAATGCAAAAAAACTTAAAGTTTGGGAGGCAAATTAAAAAATATAAATATTGGGTTTCTGTCTTAAATTTTTATATTTGAAAAAGATAGGATTGTAAGTTTTTGCATGCTTGCTTGTGATAATTTGAGTAGCGCGTGTGCTATATTTGCTTGGATCCTCGGCGAAGTGACACAATTTTGATGATGTGGTTAGGGAGTTTAGATTGTCGATCGGATGTAGTGGACTTAGGTGGCTTAACTCGTTGGGAACTTTGTTCGGCTTTAGCTTCGTGCTATCCTTATGCTCATTTAGAACTAGTGCCTCAACTAGCCTCGGCATCGAACACTCTCTATAGGAATTTTGTTTTGTATTTTGGAGTAGTCAATTGCTCCACGTGCTCGATCGAAAACATTGTAAGTTTCTAGTAGCAACGAGTGATCGGAGCCATTGGTCTCTCTTTATATATATATCTTGTGCTTAAGTACATTATCTCATTGGGTACCAAAAAAGAAAAAAAAAAGAAGAAGAAGAAAAGAAGATAAAAAAAAATGATGATGAATAAACAAGTATACGATATAAATCCTTGAATTTCTTTCATAATAAACGTGCACCCCTTGCACATTTTTTTCTTTCATTTTTAGATTCTGTTTGTCAAAGAGAGTTTTAGATGATTGAGGTTAGTAGGGAGCCGATTAACGGTTCGACCGTGGATAGACCTTAGCCGGGGCAAGGACGAGGGGACCGACTTAGAGGGTTACTTAGTACTTTTAGGTTTCGGGAGTCGATCTAAACTTTCTTTGTCAACGCATCATTGTCGTCATTTTATCCAAGATAACAAGCATTGTAGCATACGACGTCTTGAATCAGGTTTTGTGCATTAGTTTAGGATCATCCGGTGGTAGTTTTGTAATTCTATATTAGTATTGCTTGAGGACAAGCAATCTTTCTAAGTGTGGGGTGGTTGATTTGTACCTTTTTGTACGCACTTTTGTACCCTTTTTGTGTCGCGTTTCATGTGTGTTGCTTGCATTTATGGGTATTAGGAGTCGTTTTGGCCTATTTTGTTAGTTTTAGGTTTTTGTATCATTTGCGCGGTTGTTTGTGATGTTTTCGTAATTTTTCACTCTTTTTCGTACTTTTGGCCGTAGGATGACCAAGTGGGGCCCGCGCACGTTTGGAGGCATCCCACTCGACTCGGATTGGAATGGACAATCAAGGGAATATAGTGCATCCAAGGAAAGACAACCGGCGGACGGCTAGAGCGAAAATGAGAAAAAAACCGAGCCGGGAGCAGCCACGTCAGTCGATCAACTGAACCATGCCAAATTGACTGTGAAATAGTGAGTTTGGCATTTGAAGACGAAACAGTCGATCGACAGCTTTCAGTCGATCGACTGAAATGCAGGAGTTTTTGTGGTTTTTGACCCGTTCTGACGATTTTGCCCCTGCGTTTTTGTATAAATAGCCCAGCCCCCTTTCTCCACCAACCTTATCCTCCCTTGATGGTTTTTGTACTTGTTCAATCTCCACCAAGCCAACATTTACTATTCCATTGCATTTCAAGCTTTAAACCTCAGATTAATCCTTAGTTAGCTTAAGCTTAATTAGTTTTAGTAGTTAGATTTCCATTAGCAAGTAGTTGAGAAGTTTGTATTCCATCTTTTGTGAATCTATTGTTGAAGTGGTCCTTAATATTTTGAAGATTGTAAGCCATAGACCTTGAAGCTTCTTTGGAGTAAAATTGGTAGTAATATTTCCCCTTCATATTGTTGTTGTTCTTGGTTGTTTATTATTGTTGTGTGTTAGTTGTTAATTTGTAGTTCTTGTTGTTGTTTCTCTTGGCAATTTCAAATTCTCACTTCCAATTTCTAGCTTATTTTTCTTCTTGATTGAAAACTCCATTGATGCTTGCATGTTAAAGGTTTTTACTCTTTTTGTTCAAACAAACATTGGAGCTTTGAAAGTTATAAGTAGCTTTCCTCTTTGGTAAGTTTAACCTTTTCTCATTAAATGCCATTTGACTTCTTTAAATGTTCAAGCTTGTTTTTCCCTCCATTTCTCTTTCAACTTACTAGCTTTCTTTAATTTGGTGGTCTTAATTAAGTGATTTAGGGTTTTGAATTAGAGTTTAATTAATCTTCTAAAATTAGTTATTTTCAATTAAGCTTTTAATTATGATTGCGCTTTGCTTTAATGAGTTTTTTCAAGTTTTCATTTCAATTCATGCTTTAGTATTAAAAACTCAAACCCAAATCAATGACTTATTGCTTTCTTAGTTTAGATTAGTTTAAGTAAGATTAACAAGAGATTAAGTAAAAACACCAACCACCGATAATATCTATCCTCGAGAGACACGACTCGGGAAAAGCTTACCGCTCTACAATCGACTCCGTACTATTGCGGAGACGATTTCTTAGAGTGCTAAGAAATCTTTGATCAAATTCTGGCGCCGTTGCCGGGGATAGATTAAGGCTAATGGGGTTCTTAATTACTTTTCTTGCTATCTTAATTAGTATTTAGGTTAGATTAGTGTCTTACATTTGATACCCGTAATCCTTTGTTGCTTGTTGTGTATGCAAGGTAGGCGATCGCTCGGACGAGAGTTGACCCCAGTTTTACCCAATCCCGAGAGGTTGAGACGAGACGCTCGATCCACGAGAAATCGAGACACGTTCGACACCCCATCTTTCCGACCTTTACCTTCGGTGCTAGAAGAACGCATGATGACGAACTCATTCAAGAATCCGACGCTGCCCGCCCACGCTCACGACAATCAAAGGATACTCCCATCTCAAGCATTTTCCGGGACCACATCATCACCTCACGGCCCGCCATCCCTAATTGCTCAACTCGTGTACGGAATGCCGATCGACCAAGGGGGGAATGGTTTCCCAAACCAAGACCCCCAAAGCTCGAACGCCCAATTTCATGGCCCGTACTCTCCATCCCATGCTCGCGTGCCGACACCCGAGCCTCAATATCAAGCTTCGCCACATTCGGACCCGTCGACACATGGAACTCAATTCCACGGCCCTCCTTACCAAGGCCCGGTTTTCGATGGTCCGTCGTACCCATTTCAACCGCAATTTCAAGCTCCAAGGCCTCATTACCAAGGGCCGCACTTTGCCGCCCCTGATTAGCACGCAATTGTCTTGATTTTAGTAGGTATTTTAGTTTATTTTTCTTATTGTTTTTGGTATAAGTTGGATAGTTTATGCTTATTTTTGTATTTTTATACTTCCAACTTGTTTTACCATAATTTGAGCTAAATTGATGCAAATAAGTGATTATTTGTGGTTTTTCAATTTATAGCTAAGTAACCGGAAGAGTTCAGCATGTCAGAGATGAATTATGATGATCGAGATTCAAAGATCGAGCTTTCCGGTGAGGAAGTAGCAAGAATTGAAGCTGACAGACTTTCTAGAACGGTTATGATTCTGAAACCGTTGTCGTTAAGGCTAACGGTTACACTTAGCGGTCACTCCAACCGTTAGCTGTTACCGCTAACCTTAACGGTTACTGACAACTGATGTTAACGATCGGAGTGCTGAATTCAAGAGCTAACGGTAACTTTCTATAACGGTTGCCTTATAACTGTTGTCGTCAGCCCGAAATGCAAAATAAAAGTAGTTAACGGTTGCTGCTAACGATTGCTATAACCTTTAGCGAGTAACTGTTAGCGGGCCCAGGAAGCCCAGAATAGATTTTTCGGCCCAGTTCGCGAAAAAAATCTATAAATACCCTCCTTAATCCGAATTTCGAGCATCTAGGTCTGTGTGTGCGTGTGCTAACCCTAAAAACAGAGAGTAATTCTAGGGTTTTGGAGACGGAGAACAACAACAAGACGCGACGATCGAAGAGCAACCAAGAATCGACGACGACAAGTTCTCAAGTCGTTCGACGCCTATTCATCCGTTGGAGTTCTGTTCGCTGCGTTCACTCTTCGGAATAGCCGAAGATAATTCAATTTCCAGTAGTTTAAACAAGTYCTKTYAACTTCTACTTAGTTTTCTTAGTTTTAATCATTAGTTTTCAAGTTCTAGAATATTGGCTAGTTTATGTTCGTATTGTTTGCTTCGTCTGGATTCGCTGAACGTATTTAGTTATTTAATCTCAGTTTATTTTCAGTCTTATATGCTTATTGTTGGAAATTTTAATTAACTAAACCTAAATATTTAACTAATTACTAAATTAAATGAATAATCCGAAAACTAATTTAATAACTAAAAGGCAATTCAGGATTCAGCAACTAAACTAACAATCGAAAAACTAATTTAAACTACTAACGGTTGCAACCACTAACGCTAACTGTTACTGCTAACTGTTGGTATAACGGTTAACAGTAACAGTTAACACTAACGGTTAACACTAACTGTTTACCAGAAACTAACATAAACTGCATGCATTAAATATCAACCAAACAGAGCATTAAACT
>BMAC01000007.1:924031-970154 GCA_014905375.1 Phtheirospermum japonicum | reverse complement strand
AAACAAATGGGGGGGGGGGGTTGTTTTGAATTTTTAATTAAACAACACGTAAATGCTTTTGAACAAACTATTCAAGATTTCGATTGTATGTTCCTCGAGAGACGACCCGAATCAATTTGCCAACCTACGCGCGACCCCGTTCTCTTGCGGGCAAGCTATTAAACTTTTGACACATTTTCATAAGTAGGCTACCAAAAAGCTTGAATCAAAATTTTGGCGCCGTTGCCGGGGAACATAGCAAAGGTTTCAAAAATATGTTTGTTCATTTTTATTTTCTTTTTAGCCGTCTAATTGTATAATTATTTTCTCTAGTCGATTCGATTAATTTGCTGTTGAGTGTATGCAAGGTCGTAGGTCACTTAGACTCGAACTTGCACCATTTATCGACAACGTTCATCGTTCAAATCAAGCGAGACCACCTCACTCATCCGCAAGTGAATCGTCTGCCACGACTGATTTTATTTGTGATCCACTTCCCAAAACGATGCTGTGGGTGGACAATCCTGCCCACAACAACGAGGACGATCAACTACTGAGGAACCCACCTGTACGACAAAGAAACGAGTACGGGAGTGAACCGATTCATCCCGACGGACAAGTACAACCTCGAGGGTATTGGGAATATATTCAGCGGAACATGATGGACCAAAATGAAGAGCAAGGAAGAGGGAACAGAAATCACAACCACTACATTTCGGACGACTATTCTGAGAGATCGTACCATGGGAATGAGCGAGTTAATGATTTGCTTGCGAATGACAACTACGATGAAAGGAACGAGTACAAGAGAAACTACACGAGGCCGAACAATCAAGAAAGGCGGGGAGCACGCGAACCAAGACAAATATATTTCACGACTCCTCAAGTGGGTCCCTATAGTTCTGCCATTGTGTTGGGTAGGACTGCAAGAGACTTCGAGTTGAAACCTCATATCATAAACAACCTCCCGACATTTCATGGCCTCGCCAATGAAGATCCATTGACTTTCCTCAAGGAGTTTTACGCCAAAGTTAGTAGGATTCCATCTCCGGGACTTCATCATGAAGACCTTCAAATGGTGTGTTTTCCTAGCTGCATGAAGGACAAAGCCAAATCTTGGCTACTTTCACTAGAACCGAGACAAATAGCCAATTTTGTCCAGCAAGATGGGGAGTTGTTTCACGAAGCGTGGGAACGTTTCAAATCTCTATTGCAATCTTGACCACATCATCACAACTCTCCAGGAATGGTGAACCAACTTTTCTACGAAGGGCTTTTGGACTCTTACGAAAATAACGTAGAAGTAGCTGCTAGGGGAGATTTTGGATGCTTGACAGCAACGGAGGCCAAGAAACTATTTGAGAAGTTGAGCGAGAAATCGAGACAAACTAATTCTCGACCATACGATTATGGCCAAAGAGGTCTCCGAGATGCCAAACGATATAGACATGAAGCTCGAAGAGATAACCAAGGAGTTGGCCGCCCTAAGAGCAAAGGTGGCGAATATGGAATTATCAAAGAAGACTGTTGAGTTATGTGCATGATGTGGATTACAAGGACATGTAGCGGGTGTGTGCACAACCGTGTTTAATAAAGTGGAAGAAACGGAGGTCAAAGCTATTCAAAATTTCCAACCTCAACCTCTAGCGGGAAACACATATCATCCGGGACCTCCCAATCATCCAAACTTCACATATGGCCCCGGACAAGCGCCTGCGCCTGTGCAAGCAAATGATCAACTGTTAGTATGACAACAAAATCAAGTAGCGGAGACTTTACGAAATCGAGAAGGACTCACACAATTAACTGCACAAGTGGATAAGCAAATAACGGATCTCAATGCAAAATTCGAGTCAAGGTTTGATGAACTAGTCAAGGTTGTACATCAAGGCCATGAGCTTGTTAAGGCTGTGTAGCAAGGGCAGCGGCATTCGGATATGATTATAGGACAATTGTCCGTGACTGTAGCAACATTGTCGAAGGAGAAAAATAAATTTCCGAGCCAAACGGAACACGCCTCGATTATTCATGTGCTGAGAAGTGGAAAAGAGGTATATAATGGCATAGAGCTAGAAAAAGAAGAAGACACGGAAGAAGCCGAGACCCAACCGCATGAAGATGCAACCAAACCGGCCGATCTTATGCATAAGTCGACCAACCCATATGTGCCGGGAGCATTGAAAAGAAGGAACAATTCAGCAACTGGCGAACCCATTGATTCCCCAAAGAAGTTGACTAGTTATGATCATGTTCCCTTTCCAAGTCGAATTCGTCCGGCGAAAGAAAACAAGAAGTTTATGGAGTTGTAAAATTTACTGAAAGACGTGAACATTAATCTCCCCTTACTAGATGTGATAAAGATGATGCCCGCATACGTTAAATTTTTCAAGGAGTTAGTCGCGAGAGAACGGCGAATGGAGACGACACAACAAGTAGAATTAACCAAAGAGGTGAGCGCCATATGCAAGGGTCCGCTACCCCAAAAGGAGAAAGATCCGGGGAGTTTTTGCATAACTATTGCCTTAGGAAAGGGGCAAATGGCACGTGGAATGCTCGACCTTGGTGCAGGGATCAATTTGATGCCGTACTCACTATATAAAGAATTTGACCTTGGAACAATGAGGCCGACTACGATGCGACTACAAATGGTGGATCGATAAATTAGACAGCCGCTTGGGATAGTTGAAGATGTATTAGTTCAAGTCGGCAAACTTGTAATTCCAGTTTATTTCATCATACTTGATGTCGGCGAAGTTCCAAAAGAAATCACAGAGCATACTATTCTGCTAGGTCGACCATTTATGTCCACCTCTCATACTTTTATAGATGTGAACAAAGGAAGGATGACCATGTCCGTCTTTGGCGAGTCAGTAATGTTTTCACTTAAAGACTTCCATAACACCCCTTCATCATTTATGCGAGATGAGTTTTCATTTGTAGATCTAATCGATTCTTGCGTCCATGGCCTCCAAAGCGTTACCACTATAGAAAAGTTTGACGTCAGGGACGATGAAGAGCATTTGAGTGGAGAGGAATTGATTGAATTGTTGGGAATTGATATAGGAGAAATCATAGATGGGTTGCTAGTTGTAGTGCTGCATTGCGCAAAGAGAGCGACGCACCAAAGATCAAGCCAAAAGTGGAGTTGAAAACACCACAAACTCGTGCGGAGTACCTTTCCCTTGACCCCTACAATAATTTCAAACGTGCAAGGAACAAAGGCGAGGCATATAATAGCAAGGATTGGACGACAAATAAGAAGAAGTCGAGCGAGGTCTATGACAAGAAGCTCAAGGTTGGTCAACTAGTGCTATATAATTCCAATCGTAAGTTTGATCCAACCAATTTCAAGTCCGAACGGAGTGGACCATTTATGATAATGGAAATGGATGAGTACGGAGTTGCTACTATATACGATGAGAGTAAGAAGTCAAAATTCCAAGTCCACAAGCATAGACTCAAACCTTTCTACGAGAAACGTGGGCTGAATCGCGATCGTGATAAAGAAAAATTAGTGGAGCCCCCACGGGCTAAAACTTAATCACGTGGAATCGCGTCGAGCTGTCGACGTTAAACAAGCGCTTCTTGGGAGGCAACTCAAGCGTTCGTTAGTTTTCATTTTCTTTTCTTTAATTTTCTTTTGATTTTTATTTTATTTTATTTCTGTCTTTTTATTGTGTCAATGGACGTGGTACGTTTATGTGTGCGTTAATGTGCAGAAATTTCGAAAACTCACTGAACAGGACATTTAGCGGATACATAGCGGTGATAGCTACCGCTAGTTGCTAACGCTGAACCAGACCATTAACAATCACCGCTACCGCTAGCCGCAGCAACCAGGGATAACGATACATACTAACGCTGGGTTGCAACCGCTAATAGCTATCGTTAGTTGGAAAAGGAGGCAGATTTTTGAACTTTAAATAGAGAACGTAGCGGTATGGTTAACGATAACACCTAACCGTTGCGTGTTGCCACTATTTGCGTCTGCCGCCCAATTTTTACGAAATTCATTTTCACCAACCGAGGTCGCAATCCGACCCAATCTAGCCGCAGTCCGGCAACCTTTTGTTGAGCTGCAATCCATCTATTTCCGAAATTGAGTCACAATCCGGCCGCTTCAAATCCCGAACGATGTGCCACCGGTCACTTGCGCGACGCAATTGATTACAATCATATCTTTTCCTTTTCATTTTCTTTTTCTTAAAAAGAAATTGAAAAATTCAAAATTCCAAAAATATTAGTTATTTGCTTTTATTATTTGTTTTGTAGGTTTTTCTTATTCAAGACATCCAATCATGAGTTCAAGACGAGGAATTATTGCACAAGTGCTTTTGGAGAAGCTCAACTATCGATTTTCCAGGGATGTTTTTCTTATCTCCCTTGCGCTTATTTTCTTTATATTTATGACAAATAGGAGTTTGCCACATTTTTTTAGGTGCAAAATTTAAAATTGAAAATTTTTGTGATTTGTCTTAGCTAATATTTTACGTGATTGATTGCTATTTCTGTGCTGAATTGTGTTTGTATGGCTTGCCTGTCGAAGTTAGCTAAGTATGATTTGAGGTTCTAGTCTTTTGAGCGTGCATAAATGCATAAAACTTATTATTTATATATTGTAAAATGGTACTTGGACGCATTTGATTTCACAAAACTTTAAAAGCAGCGTCAATTCAAAACTTTTTCATGCAAAAAGCCAGTGAGTAGCCTGAGTGATTATCATCATTGCATGTACTTGAATGAGTTTTGATTTGAGATCTCTTTGAAACCGCAGTGTGTAGTTGGCTTTGAAAATAAGGCACATATATAAACCCTATTCCGGCCATATCCATATATTTTTAGCCACTATAAATTTCGAATGAGCCCCTCATAGCCAAATAGTCCATGCCTATAGCCATGAGTATTTTTGAGTCGACCCCTACAACCCATTAAAAGTGTGGGGTAGGAGTTCGTTATTTTTATTGGTTATTAGAGTTTTGGGATTTTTATTAGGAATTTATGATTTTATGGATTTTTATAATAAAAGACCACCATCCGAAAAAGAAAAAAAAAATGACCCCATAAAAAATTATAATAAGGGGGAAATAAAAAAAAAGAGAAGAAAAAAAAAGAAGGATGGTGAGTCTAGTTGAATTTGTGTTAGTCAATGCCTACGCGCTAATTAAGGCTTGTGTTTTATTTTTAATTTTCTTATGAAGCCTAATGTTTAGAAGGCAAGAGTTGTGTAAGAAGCGTGTTATAAGCTTCAATTGTTTAAGTGGTTTGAGCGACAAGCCGGTTTTACGGTTTGCGAGTTGAGAAATAGCCTAATCTTAAGGCTACGTTATGAGTGTTTAGTGAGGTTTTTCTTTTGAACGAGGTGAAGCAACTTGCTTCGTGATTAGATTAGGTTGAGTGAGTTATTTAGCCACACGACTTATATTCCATACCCATCCAAAGAGCCTTACATTACAACCCGAAAAGACTTTTTCCGATTCTTAGTTTGATAACACACTTAATTTGCGATTGAAAAGAGATTGATTTTCGGTTCTTGTTTATTATACTTGCATTTGTATGATTTGAGCGTATACACGTCCCATGAAGAAAATACTTGAGTGCTTTGAGCGTACACCCTATATATTACCCTTTTGTGAGGATGCATGAATTTGATTTGGGAGTGACAATGTAATAAGGGTGGAGTGTCTGACGTTGCGTGACTAGTGCCTATATTTTCAAAATTATCTATGTAGCAACGCACGACTCATTACTCGAACTTATTTTCTTTCTAAGTTACACTTTGAATCTAACGTCTATTCGAGGACGAAAAAACAAATAAAGCGTGGGGTAGTTGATTAGCACGCAATTTTCTTGATTTTAGTAGGTATTTTAGTTTATTTTTCTTATTGTTATTGGTATAAGTTGGATAGTTTATGCTTATTTTTGTATTTTTATACTTCCAACTTGTTTTACCATAATTTGAGCTAAATTGATGCAAATAAGTGATTATTTGTGGTTTTTCAATTTATAGCTAAGTAACCGGAAGAGTTCAGCATGTTAAAGATGAATTATGATGATCGAGATTCAAAGATCAAGCTTTCCGGTGAGGAAGTAGCAAGAATTGAAGCTGACAGACTTTCTAGAAGGGTTATGATTCTGAAACCATTGTCGTTAAGGCTAACGGTTACACTTAGCGGTCACTCCAACCCGTTAGCAGTTACAGCTAACCTTAACGGTTTACACCACAGCGGTTTCAAAGAGATCTCAAATCAAAACTCATTCAAGTACATGCAATGATGATAATCACTCAGGCTACTCACTGGCTTTTTGCATGAAAAAGTTTTGAATTGACGCTGTGTTTTAGATTTTGCGAAATCAAATGCGTCCAAGTACCATTTTACAATATATAAATAATAATTTCGAGAATTTATGCATTTATGCACGCTCAAAGACGAGAACATCAAATCATACTTAGCTAACTTCGACAGGCAAGCCATACAAACACAATTCAGCACGAAATAGCAATCAATCACGTAAATAGCAAAATCAATTTTCAAATTTTCAAATATAAATCATACTCAACCCCCCCCCCCCCCCCCTCTAAAAAATCGGCAATCCCCTGATTGCCATAAACGAGTATAAGAAAAATAAAATCAAGGGAGAAAGGGAATAAGAAAAATGTCCCTGAAAATAGTCGAGCGACTCCAAAAAGCGCTTGTGCAATCATCTTTCATCTCCAATCGTGTGAAAAATGTCTTGAACAAAAATCTAAAACTCGCGGAAGCAGTCATCGTAGGCGGGAATGTTGTCGGGTCGAAGAGAATTCTACTCAAACTCGCAAGCCGAGATGGGATGGGCATCGCGTCGACAGGGCGTCGGTCGACGCGGGCGGTGGCGGGCGTCGACGCTGCGTCGGTGCTGGCGTCGATCGACGCGATCCATGAACCATCGACCATTTTCATTTTTTTCGTTCTAATGATTAATCTATCCTCGATATCACTTCTTCCTGTTTCAGAAACATAACCTAAACGTAAAATAGGAAAAGAGAAATAAACTAAAAATAAATACAAAGGATAGAAAAAAAAATAGCTTGGGTTGCCTCCCAAGAAGCGCTTGTTTAACGTCGAAAGCTCGACGCCTTCTACGAACGTTGCTATCCCGGATCTAAGAATAGGTGACGATCGTGCCACGCCTTAGTGTTTTCCAACAGTAAGCATATGCAATTTATTCTTCCAAGGCGCGCATGGTAAGCAAGTTGTAGAACAAAAATATTAAATCGCTTTGGGGGTCTAAAAAGCGAATAATCTATCACCATGAATATATCAACAACTAATTCAGGCATATGGTGATCCGCAATCCTCGGGAATATGAGGAAATCCGTCGAACATAAGAATTCATCAACACCCAATCCATTCTCCTTCGTTTTGCTAAAATCCCCCTCAACGTCTTCAAGAATATTGGGAACTAAATTCGGGCACAGGGATTTGGAAATTTCCTCAACAAACTCGTCCACCAACTCAAAAGTAAAATCCATTAACGGCTCAGGTGGGATAACAAGAGGCTCAATAAACTCCCTCTCCAACACTTCATCAAAACTCACACCATCCACAACAACGTCATTCAAATCTATTCCTAAAATTGTCGCCACCCGTTTTAAAAATTCGTCGTTGTCCTCGACGTCTAAAGCATCCAGCTCAAGAGGAGTAAATTCATCTTCGAAAATCGGCTCATCCCCTACATCATCCTCAATCAAACTTGAATTCACAGCAACCACCGGAATCTCTATCGGCATGACGTGGGGCTCAGCCTCCAAAATCTGCACCACGTCATCCTCTTTCATACAAAACTCAAGAAAATCCATTACTACATCAACCTCCGGATTCTCCAAGGGCAACATCTTCACCCCATCACCTAACACGACATCAACATGAACAAGAGGAACAAATTCATCCAAATTTCCCATAACCTCATCGTTACATTCCTCCTCTAAGCAAGTAGTTGGGCTCGTATTCTCTATCTCTACGATGGGCTCCACAACATCGAGAATTGGTACCTCATCCCCTTATTTCGACAATTTCTCCAAATAAGACATTATTTGGGCACACGACCTCTCCATATTCGCCATACTTTATTTCATAGACTCATAACTTTGATTCACAGACTCAAAAGGGTCATCTTCGAGTTCGTCTTGAAAACTCATGGTCTCAGCTTCTTGATCCTCTTGCTGCGCCAAAAATTGATTGTCTTGCTCGTAATCTACACAGCTAGGATAGTATGGAAGTTGTTTGTAAGAAGCATAAGACTCGTCATTATAAACG
This sequence comes from Phtheirospermum japonicum, assembly GCA_014905375.1. Classification (NCBI taxonomy): domain Eukaryota; kingdom Viridiplantae; phylum Streptophyta; class Magnoliopsida; order Lamiales; family Orobanchaceae; genus Phtheirospermum; species Phtheirospermum japonicum. Next base: position 961,881 of record BMAC01000007.1, on the reverse strand, counting down.
TGTGGGGTATACGGAATGTCATCTTGGCTCGAGTAGCATTGGTGCCATCTAGGTGTATAGAATTTCTCCATGAAACATTCATACACGTCCTCCCACGATGGCAAGGAATTGGGCTCCAACTTTATCAACCATCGCCATGCTTTACCATTTAGTTGCAATAGAAAGTGCCGCCTCCTAATTTGTTCTCGTGTAAGGCCGAGGAGAGGAAAAGTTCGGGTGACGTCTTCGTATTCTTGGATGAACTTCACAGGATCCTCGCTCGGATGCCCATGAAGTTCTGGCAATCTCTTGTAGTAAAAATCTTCTACCTCGTATTCTCTCATCGAAGGTCTTATTGGAATGGCCGGTCCAGGAACATGAAAATCGAATGGATTGTCATACCATTGTTCGACTGTTGATTGAAATCCCCGACTTCTCGACATCTCTTCTTTTTTTTTTTTAATTTATTACGGACGCTGAATCGAGGCTTCAAAAGATGTACCTTGCATACACAACACTCAACACACAAGATTAAACGTACCAGATAAAAAGAAAAACTCAAAATAAAATATTAAATATAAACGAAACAAATAAAAATAGAGATCATGAAGGGCAAACACAAAATTCACGACCTACTTAGCTTTCCCCGACAACGGCGCCAAAATTTTGATACGAACTTTTCCGCACCTATTTTTATTTAAAGTTGTCAATTTTAAAAAGTTCGCCCGCAAGAGAACGGGATCACTTGTAGGTGGGTAAGTTGACTCGTTTCGATCTCAAAGGAAAGCTAGATTCGGAAGTTCGTTTTATATTTGTTTTCACGAATAAGAAAATAAAAATAAAACTAATCTAAATACGCGGACAAGGGGTTTTATTTGAGAGTTTTAAGAACTAAAATTAATTAAATCTAATTAAATCTGGATTATCTAAGCTATGAACTAATTAATTAAGTTTAAGATTATTTAAACTACGCATTAATTATCTAAAACTAAGATTAAATTATCTAAGAGCAATTAAATCTAAGAATTCATTTATATTAATTAAAAGACTTATAAAACGATTTAAGAAAACTAGGGTTCTAGAGTTTCGATTCGTCTCCACGATCGTTTGGGAAGTCCCAATTGATGGTTCACAACGAATCTAGGCTCTAGACCCATAAGATATAGCTAACAATAATCATCAATCTCAACATCACAATCCCAACACAATCACAAGAACGATTCGTCATGGAAGTAATAATTATTAATTAAACTAATAAAAAGCATGCAACTAAATTAAAGAGATTAGAAAATAAATACTTACTAATTAACTAAGAAAATCCGAAGCGTTTTGGTGAAGAATCTTGAATCTAAACTATCTAATAGCTAATCTAAAGTCTAAGAATATAAAACTAATAATTATAAAGAGAAACTAAGAAAATAAAATGGCACTCTTGGGGTTGTCAACCCCCAAAAGGCCTTAGAAACCCTAGGATTAATGTGTATTTTCGAATGTGAGGGGTGGGGGGTATTTATAGGTGTAGGTGGCTTGGAAAAGGTATCAAAATTAGGGTTTCCGCCCCTTCTAGGACGTTCAGCACTTTTCATACCGGTTGAGCCAAGAAACGACCCTTCTAGAAGGCCCAGAATCAAGAGGTGCTGCCAGCCCAGCTTTCTATACCGGTTGGGCCCAAAGACATCCCTTCTAGATGGCCCAAAACTGTCATTTCCTCACCAATTCACTTGTTTTGTGTCTCGTTTCTTCGTGCAACTCCTATGGATCATCCTTCAATATTTAATTCACCAATTTAGCACCTAATTACTGGTACCCAGTGTCAGCTTAAATACTTCAAATCAAGGCTCATTTTCGCCGAAACTCCACTTGTAGGCCCATCTTTGACTACGTAAAAATATAAATACCTAAAAATACCTAAAATAAATATAAAATTAATTAAAATATGATAAAATAAGTTGGAGATAAGAAATTACGAAAATATGCTCAATCTATCCAACTTTTACCGAAATCAATAATAAAAACGAGCTAAAATACGAACTAAAATGAAGACAAATTTGTGCTAATCACTAACCCTAAAAACAGAGAGTAATCCTAGGGTTTTGAAAACGGAGAACAACAACAAGATGCGACGATCGAGGAGCAACCAAGAATCGACGACGACGAGTTCTCAAGCCGTTCGWCGCCGATTCATCCGTTGGAGTTCTGTTCGCTGTGTTCACTCTTCGGAATAGCCGAAGATAACTCAATTTCCAGTAGTTTAAACAAGTACTCTGAACTTCTACTTAGTTTTCTTAGTTTTAATCATTAGTTTTCAAGTTCTAGAATCTTGGCTTGTTTATGTTCGTATTGTTTGCTTCGTCTGGATTCGCTGAACGTATTTAGTTATTTAATCTCAGTTTATTTTCAGTCTTATATGCTTATTGTTGGAAGTTTAATGCTCTGTTTGGCTGATCTTTAATGCATGCAGTTTATGTTAGTTTCTAGTAAACAGTTAGTGTTAACCGTTAGTGTTAACCGTTATACCAACAGTTAGCGTTAGTGGTTGCAACCGTTAGTAGTTTAAATTAGTTTTTCGATTGTTAGTTTAGTTGCTGAATCCTGAATTGCTTTTTAGTTATTAAATTAGTTTTCGGATTATTCATTTAATTTAGTAAATAGTTAATTAATTAGTTAAATGATTTAGGTTTAGTTAATTAAAATTTAGAATTTAATTTAGTTAATCATTAATTTTATTTTCAGTTGGTTAATTAGTTTAAATAATTTAGTTAATTTAGTTGGTAATTTAAAATAGTTAATTTAGAATTTAATTTTAAAGTCTTGCRTTTTAATCTAGTAGTTGTTAATTAAAAAATTCAAAACAAACCCCCCCATTTGTTTACGTAATTGCTTTTGAACAAACTATTCAAGATTCCTATTGTATGTTCCTCGAGAGACGACTCGAGTCAATTTGCCAACCTACGCGCGACCCCGTTCTCTTGCGGGCAAGCTATTGAACTTTTGACACATTTTCATAAGTAGGCAACCAAAAAGTTGAATAATCCCCCCATATGCACGAGCCTCGCATCCCACATCCGACTGGGCCCACTCCACAATTTCGAAATCCACTCTCGCAAGACATTCTGATGATGCCTGCCGTCAATGAAAATCCTTACGCCGTACAAGATCCAGGCAGCCATCCATTTGCCACCCCCGATGGAGGCCCGACAAATAGTATCAAGGAGGTGTCGAGGCCATATATGGGCGATCTCTCCTCATGCATTCAATTGAGCCCCGAAGCCCTCGAGTACGACTTACGGCCGATTGATCTCAACCGACTTCCGAATTTCCACGGCCTACCACAAGAGGACGCTCTTCAATTCCTACACATCTTTTCCTACACGGTGTCAAGATTCCCGCGCCAAGGGATTCACATAGATCAAATTAAAATAAGGTGTTTCCCGTACACAATGAAGGATAAAGCCGTTGAAAAAGATATAGAATTTTTATCTTACACACACACACACACACACACAAAGTTTTCAATACAATTCCAATTAAAAAAAATAAATTCCCCCCATAAATTCTAATTAATATTTATAATTTTCTAAATATAAATGTTGTAAATACATCTTTTATATTATTAAATATGAAACAAATAACTAATTATTATGTAAATTATTAGGTTAAATAATATAGTAATATATTGTTATGTAATATGATTGAACAAAATAGAATAAAAGTGTATTTCGTATATGCATTATAATATTATGATACGAGAAATAGAATTATCATTCGATATTATTATTTTTATAAAAAGTGTGATTAAATACTATTTTAATCACGAGTACATTGTTATATAAGATTGTATCACCATATTACTTAGAGAAAAAGTGTAAAAATGACTTTAATATTTGCGTCCAAGTGCAATTATACTTATATTATAAGATAGTTTTTAAATTATATCTTTTTAACTATATTACTAATTACTATGGCATTATTTCACGATTATATATATATATATAAAATTCTATATCATTTTAATAAGATATTTTTTTAATAATATCTTTTTAACTATATTACTAATTACTATAATATCATTTCACGATTATATATAAGATATAAATTCTATTTTTTTAATAAAAATAATAATTTTACATAAAAACTCAATATTAATATTATTTTAATTTTTCATTCAAATTATAAGATTTTTGCACTTTGCCTCCCAAATTTTAAGATTTTTTACATTTTACCCTCCAAACTATAAGATTCTTGCACTTTGCCCCCCAGCTGCCCGTCGATGGAATCTAGAATGAATATTCCACCGGAAATAAAGTTTAGGGGGCAACGTCAAAAATTATTGTACATCAGGGGGCAAAGTGGAACGAAAAAATACTCTGAGGGCGAAGTGTAAAAAACAGCATACATTGGGGGGCAAAAAATAATTCCTTAAATGAAAGTAACATTGCAACTATCTGGTACGCCCCAAATATGCCTGACCTGGAGAATAAGATCTGGTTGGGATGACCTGAGTTGCCACTTTGACCCTGAAAGGAAAAATGGGGCAAAGATTGATCCTGAGTTGGTCTTGTGACTCAAAGGAGGGATCTATCCTGCCTAGGTCAGGAAAGAAGGAAAGGCTAAAACAGCGGGGTCACGCCTCTACTTGTCTTGAATAGGATAATCTGGTCAAGACATCCGGCACGGCGGTTTGCCTGGATAGACCTGGTAAGGATGAGCCGGCCTAAAGCCTCAGGAAAAGAAAGATGAGGCAGAGGACAGATCTACTGCTCGATGGATATCGTCCTGATCTGATCCGAGGCCATGGATAAGGTTTCGGGAGATCAGGTCAAAAACCTAAAGAACTTAGCGACAGAACTATCTTGCCCTTGGCAGAAGCTTCCTGATCAGGCCAGGTTGAATAATGGCCCAAGACTCGCGGGTTTCTGTTTCGGGGATTTCAAAAGGGCCCCACTTTGTAAAAATTATAAGTATCTTAGCCCCAAGGCTGAGAGAGGTATGACATTCATAAGCATTCTTCTCTTGATTTTTCTTATTCCGATCCAAAACGCTTAACTGACTTAAGCATCGGAGAGATTTCCACCAAAAAACCCTTGATGGTCCTTTCTAACGTGTTAATGTTGAAGCAGGTCGGGATATTCTCAGGGAAGGAGCAGGTGTTCCTGGCGTAATTTTCAGGGCGGAACAATTGGTGCCGTTTGTGGGAAAACAAATCTAAGGCGTGAGAAGGAAGTATGACATCAGATGGACTCAGGCGAAACCTGGTAGCAGAAATGGGCAGAACACCAAGTTCCGCTACGCCAATGGGCATACCTGAGACAGTAGGGCCATCGGCAATAACTAGGCCAAGCACAAGGCAACCCCCTCTAGGAGGAGCCCAGCAAGTAGAAGGAAGATCATTGAATGATTCTTTTTAAGTCAATTACTTGACCTCATTGGTAAAGCGGTAGAGGTGGCTTTGGAAAATAAATATGCTGAGCTTGCTACACCACCCTCCAAGGAAAACCAGCCGCCGGAGACGGAGCCACCATGCATGGCCCAGCAAATGGCCAGAGCTCCCCCCCCCCAAGAAGACGAAGAGAGCTTTTCTGCTTCAGAAAGTGAAACTTCAATCAAAACCAACCCAGACCTAACTGAACAAATGCAGAATCTGCAAAAATAAGTCAGGGATGTTAAATGAAAGATGGCAGGTGTGGGTGTAGGCCAGGCACGGCGGAGCACTCCGTTCACGGAGGTGGTCATGAAGGACGATCTCCCAACTTCTTACCATTTTCCATGGGCTTTGAGTACAATGGGACGACGGATCCGTGGGACCACCTGAGCTGATTCGAGATTGCAACTACCTTGCACAAGTTTTCTGATGCGGTCATGTGTCGGGTTTTCCCTATGACCTTCACGAAGTCGGCTCAGCTCTGATTTAGATAACTTCCTCCTCGTTCCATAAGCAACTTTGATGAGTTTAATTCTGTAATCTTGCACCAGTTTACCAATTGCAAGAAATATCAAAAAATGTCGCTAGAATTATTTAGTTTGAAGCAAAAAGAAAACGAAATCTTGAGTGGATATATCAAGCGGTTTACAGATGCCAAACTGGAAGTGCCTTCAGCCTCTGAAGAGCTCTTAGTCAATGCTTTGGCTCAAGGGCTCAGGAAGGGGGAGTTCTTCCAGTCGTTGGTGGTAAATCCGGCACTAAAATTTGGAGAGCTCTTGGAGAGAGCAAGAAAGTACATCCACTTGAAAGAAGCCTTGAAGATAAAGGACGATGGAGAGAAGCGGAGAGAACGACTTGATAGGTAAGATAGGGCGCAAATGAAGAAGCCCAGGATTGATCTGGTAGAAGGTCGTCCTCGGTTTAATAGGTATACACCCTTGGTTTCGCCTCAAGGAGAAATTTTCCAGGAAATTGAGCGACATACCGACCTCAAGTGGCCTAGAACATATTCCCAGAAGCCAAGAAAGGAAAAATCTAAGCAATTTTGTCGATATCAGAACGAATATGGTCATGACACGGATGAGTGCACGCACTTAAAAGACGAGATAGAGTGGATGGTACAGGCAGGACACCTCAAAGAATTTATACAAACAAGAAGGGATAGTTTCAGAGCTGACCCCCCTAAGAAGGATCAGTACTAGACCAGGCGAAATGTTGGTCGATAAAGCGGTCAGAGGGAGAACCAACCCCAGCAGGTGCGAGGTGAAATTCTAATGATCACTGGAGGTGAATGGGATGAGCATTCTCTATGAACCCAAAATAGTTACGTATGGGCTGCAAAGGATTTGGCAAGGAGAGCGCGAGAAGTTGGGCAAATAGTCCCGAGCCCAAACATATGTTTTAGATCTGAAGATGAGAATGGTATCTTAGCCCCTCATATGGATGCCCTGGTCATCACGGCCACTTTTGCTAATTACAAAGTGCGGCGAATCTTTGTCGACACGGGAAGTTCGAAAGATATCATATTCTACGATTGCTTTCGAGAATTGAATTTGAATGAAGATTTGGAGGAAGTCACGACCTCGTTGGTCGGTTTTGCAGGAGGAGCCTTGAAGCTGCTTGGAGCAATAAATCTCCTGGTCACGCTAGGGGATGACCTGTTTAGGCAAACCAGATCAGTACGATTTCTTGGTGGTAGACGCGCTTTCTTCGTACAATGCCATGTTAGGACGACCATCCTTAAGCAAATTCCAAGCAGTGATTTCAGTCTATCACATGAAATTAAAATTCCCAGCTTAGTACGGGGTCGGCGAAGTTCGAGGGGACCAGTACCTGTGACGCCAGACATATGTGGAGAGTGTTCGACGCAATGACGAACAAAGGCAGGGCAAAAGAGCGAGAACAGAGGAAGTTAGACCTGAGCTAATTCAGTACGAGGAAAACCTGATGTCGGCGGAGGTAATCCCAGGAGATGACAGTCGAGTCCTGCGGATAGGAACGACCTTGGGCCCAAATGTTTTGGTAGAACTGGTCGCACTTTTGAGAAGTAGCGCAGATATTTTTGCCTGGTCTCCCCAAGACTTGGTGGGGATCGTCCCGACAGTGGCATAACATCGCATTAATATAAGCCCTACAGCAAAGCCTGTAAAACAAAGAAAGCGGAATTTTGGCCATGAGAAAGAGGCCATCATTGAGGCAGAAGTAGACAAGTTATTACGTGCTAAATACATTAAGGAGATACAATTCCCAGAATGGCTCTCCAATGCTGTGTTAGTACCAAAGACAGAGGAGGATTAGAGAATGTGTATCGACTTTAGATATCTCAACCGTGAATGCCCTAAGGATCACTATCCACTGCCGAGGATAGACCTGATGGTGGGTTCCACATCTGGATGTGAATTGTTAAGCATGGTGGATGCCTCGCAAGGCTATTATCAAATCAGGTTGGCGGAGGAAGACTGGAAGCGGGTCATCTTTATAACACCAAAAGGAACATATTGTTATGTGGTAATTTCGTTCGACCTCAAAAATGCGGGAGCCATGTATCAAAGACTAGTATATAAAATGTTTAAAAACCAGCTCGAGAGAAACATGGAAGTGTATGTAGACGACATGTTGGTTAAGAGTATTAAGGCAACGTCACACGTGGATGACTTGAGAGAAACCTTTGACATCCTGAGAAAATATAAGATGAGGCTAAACCCCAAGAAGTGTGCATTTGGAGTAAGAGCAGGAAAATTCTTGGGGTATATGGTTACGGAAAGAGAGATAGAGGCCAACCCGGAAAAGGTTAGGGCTATCATGAATATGCCGCTTCCAAAAAACATCAAGGAGGTCCAATGTTTGGCGGGGCGAATCAATGCTTTGAGCGGGTTTGTCTCCAGATCGGCGAAAAAGAGCTTACCATTCTTCAGAGCATTATGAAAGAAGGCCCGATTCCAGTGGGACAAGGAATTTCAGGAGGCATTTCAAAAGCTGAAAGAGCACTTGACAGGTATGGTATTATTGACTAAGCCAATTGTGGGGGAGCCATTGATTTTGTATATGTCTGTGGGGAAATTAACGGTAAGCACGGTCTTGCTTCGGGAAGAGGGAAGGTTGCAGAAACCAGTGTACTATTGGAGCAAGGTCTTACATGAGGCTGAACTCAGTTATGTAGAAATAGAGAGGGCCATGGTAGCCCTGGTTGGGACTGCCCGGAAACTCCGACCTTACTTCCTCTCCCACAAAATCATTGTTCGCACTAACTTACCCCTAAAGTCCATAATGAGCAAGCCAGAGGTTTCGGGGAGGTTAGTCAAGTGGATAATTGAATTGAGCGAGTTTGACATATATTTTGAAGGAAGGTTGGCGATTAAGGCTCAGGCATTAGCTGATTTTATGCAAGAAATGGCCAGCTCTGCCGAGGAAAAGAAAGTGGACAATCTACACAGATGGTTCAGTGGGAGACCTGGGGTGTGGCGCAGGAATAATATTGGTAGACCCGGAGGGAGTGACCACTGAGTACTCAGTACGAATGAACTATTCTTTATCTAATAATGGAGTGGAATATGAAGCATTTTTTAGAGGAGTTCATATGGTAAAGGAGTTGGGAGCAGAACGGATACGTGCAAATGTGGATTCGCAGCTCGTGTGTAAGCAGATAAGAGGAGAAATCGAGACGAGAGAGGGGCAAATGCGAAAATACTTAGCTCAATTTCGTGAGCTAGCTAATACCTTGGACGCTTTGGATGTTCACCAAATCCCTAGAGAAGAAAATAATCGAGCTGATTACCTGGCTAAGGTAGCCAGCTCAGCAACGGATTGTCAAGAAAGAGTGATCACCTTATTGATGGCCCATCGGGAGTATGGGGAAGAGGAGGTTAATGCATTAGAGGAAGGCAATGAGGATTGGCCCTCTCCTCTTAAAGCGTACTTGGATAAGGGAGAGCTACCAGAGGATAGAAGAGAAGCAAGCAAGCTACAAATCAGGTTGTCCAGATTTTGCATAATCAAAGGAGAGCACGGAGAGGGTTTGGACAACCTCTCCTGAAGTTTCTAAGCAAGAAGGAGGGCGTCCACGTGCTCAAAGAAGTTCATGAGGGATGTTGTGGTAATCATATGGGTGCCATAGTCTTATCTAGCAAGATAATGCGGGCAGGATACTTCTGGCCGAGAATCAAGCAAGATGCGGAGAACTTTGTGAAAGCGTGAGACAAGTGTCAGAAACACTCTCCACTTATGCACCGACCTGCAGAAAAGCTCATGAAAATGAGCTCCCCCTGCCCCTTTGCCAAGTGGGGGATAGATCTGGCGGGACCTTTCCCCACAGCTCCAGCCCAGAAAAAATTCTTGATCGTGGCCATTGACTATTTCAGCAAGTTGGTTAAGGCTGAATCTTTAGCGAAAATTGTGGAAGAAGCAATAATGGGCTTTCTGTGGAGGAATATAATGTGCTGGTTCGGATTCCCGAGGATCTTGGTGTCCGGTAATGCCACGCAGTTCATGGGAGCTTGGATTCGAGCCTAGTGCATGAAGATGAAGATAGACCAGCATTTCACGTCTGTTTACCACCCTCAGGCAAATGGTCAGGTCGTGGTGACTAATCGAATCCTGGTGCAGGGGATTAAGGCACGTTTAGAAAAGTCAGGAGGCAAATGGGTGGAGGAGCTCAGTTCAATCCTATGGGCCTATCGAACTAACCCCAAGGAAAGCACTGGAGAAACTCCATTGAGCCTTGTATATGGCATGGGTGTCGTAGTTCCCTCGGAGATTAGTATGGAGACTCAACGGATATAGAGCTTTGATGAAAACCAAAATGAGTTTCTAGTACAGGATGCGCTATATTTGATTGAAGAAAAGAGAGAACGAGTTGTGGTAAAGACGGAACACATGAGGGGACAGATCAGGGCAACCTATAATAAATCGGTAGTGAAGAGGCATTTTCAGATAGGAGACCTTGTCCTCCATAGAGCTGACTTAGGTAAGCCCAAGGGAAAGCTAGATGCTACTTGGCAAGGACCGTACAAGGTCACGAAAACTCTTGCAGGAGGGGCTTATGAATTAAAGCAAATGGATGGAGCCAGAGTACCCCGAGCGTGGAATGTAGCAAACCTGCGAAAATACTATGTGTAAGATTAATGCATGAAACTTATTTATATAAAATGTGGTTTGAATTTATCCTTGTTTTATTGTATCCTGACCTGATTGTCGAGTTTAGCCCTGATTAGCTAAGGGCGGATGCCCCAAAAATCCTGACCTGATTGTCAGTGAAATTTTAGCCCTGATTGGCTAAGGGCAGATGCCCCAAAAATCCTGACTTGATTGTCAGTGAAATTCTAACCCTGATTGGCTAAGGGCGGATGGCCCCGAAATCCTGACCTGGTTGTCAGTGAAATTTTAGCCCTGATTGGCTAAGGGCGGATGCCCCAAAAATCCTGACCTCATTGTCAGTAAAATTTAAGCCCTGATTGGCTAAGGGCGGATGCCCCAAAAATCTTGACCCGATTGTCAGTGAAATTTTAGCCCTGATTAGCTAAGGGCGGATGCCCTAAAAATCCTGACCTGATTGCCAGTGAAATTTTAGCCCTGATTGGCTAAGGGCGGATACCCCAAAAATCCCGACCTGCCGTCAGTGAAATTTTAGCCCTGATTGGCTAAGGGCGGATGCCCCAGAAATTCTGATCTGATTCTCAGCGAAATTTTAGTCCTGATTGGCTAAGGGCGGATGCCCCAAAATACCTGAATGATTGTCAGTAAAATATCCAGCCCTGATCGACTAAGGGATAAACATCACTGACTTGACTTGATAATAAATTAGAGGTTCTATAGAAACCCGATGAATTTGTTTTAACGGCGGGATAAACATCACTGACTCATCCACGGCGGTTCTGAAAAACCGCCATTAAATATGTTTTAACGGCGGTTTTTTAGAAAACCGATGTTAAATCTATAATTTAACGGTGGTTCTTTTAAAACCACCGTAGAATCCTACATTTTACGGCGGTTGTCTTAGAACCGACGTTAAATATGAAGTAATTAATGGCGATTCTTAAAGAACTGCCGTGAATTAAGAAGTATTCACGGCGGTTACTTAATAACCGACGTTAATTATATCATATGTTAATTAGTTCGTTGGATTTAACATCAGTTCTAAGAGAACCACCGTGAATACGATGACATTTAACGGCAGTTCTATAAGAACCACCGTAGAAAGTAGTCTGCCATATCACCGATCCGTGTCTTGCTCAAACAAGTTGATTCGACCGTTGATCTGTGTATCATCTGACGATCTGCATTTGCCATGTCATAAATAAAAAAATAAAAAGATTTTTTTTTGATTAGAAAGCAGCCCTCTCTCCCTCTCTTCTCACTTTCACGCAAAAGAAAAAAAAATAAAAAGAAAAAAAACCTATAACATAAATTGAAAATTGAAAATTCAGATTCAGATATCAATTTACCTAATCACAAGTGCACATATCAAAAGTTCTCCTTCAATTTGAAGAAAAGGTTAGTAACCTCGATTTCGACCAGCGCGTGTTCCCCAATCACGGCGATGAGTTCTCGGAATTTGCCAGGACGACTCTGTATAGGTACCAAGATCTGAACCTGAAAATTGAGAGTTTCAAGCTGCGGATGAAAGGTTGGGAAAAGTACAACCATCCTCTCGCTAATAAATTAATCGCGAAAGCAGATCTCAATTTCGAGATCTCTCTGTCGACTCTGGTGTTCGTTTTGCCACACGAGGTGCTCGCATCCGAAACCCTAACTCGATTGTCTGTGTCCGGTTGCAAAACTAAGAGCGCGAAGAAGGTAAATTGTTCGAGACTCAAATCCCTTTATTTACGCGAAGTTTATTTAGAAGGTGATATGATTTGGGATGTGCTTTAGAGTTGCCCCTTTATTGAGGAATTAGTATTGCCTGCTTGTAAATGCTTTGCCAAAGTTCAGAATCCTCTATTTGTAAATAATTTCACGACAAAAAAGAGAATGCTAGCAATGAGCCCCTCTTTGGATCTGCAAAATCTCAAGTGCTTGTTTTTGGAGAATGTGGGAATTAAGAACTCGTTCTTTAGTCATTTGTCTTCTAGATTTCCTTGTTTGAAGTATTTGAGTGTTCATTATTATCTACATAGCAATACAAATTCGTCGCAATACGCTTGAAACCATAAGCTCCGAGCAGAGATTGATTTTGAAAGCCAACTTTGATGTTCGGAATATTTGCAAGTTTACCTGAAGACAGTGAATAGTGTTTTCATGTTTTATTTTTTTTAAAGGATTTTCAGTTTTTATTCGAGTTTTTTGTTGTTTGTTTCATGTTGGTTTGTTGCTCGGGTAAGGAAAATATGCAATGTTAAATTTTCTGTGTGTATGTGTTATGTTCGACGAATTACTAAGAGAGGAAAAGGTTGAAATGCAATTAGAAAAATTCGAGGGGTCAGTATCTTGTATAAATGGCTGAAATTAAAAAAATTAGAAATATGGAATATAATCCTTTTTTGGTGTGTGGCTTGAGAAAGTCTGGTTGAAATTAACAAAATTAGAAATATGGAATATAATTTTTTTTGGTATGTGGCTTGAGAGAATAAGTTTTGACCATTTTTTTGGTGTGTGGCTTGAGAGAATAAGTTTTGACCAAATAAATAAAATTGAGGTAGTAATCTATGTAAAATGAAAGACATGTCATTTCAAGTACGAGCCCTTGATCCTCGATCTCCTTTTAAAGACAAGATAAATGTATGTGTGCATATATTATTGGTATAGATATGCAGCTTAACATGAAACTAATATCTTTTTTTGTTTCACTGCTTATAGGTTGAGGATAGTATAGATATTGGGAGCACTATGTCCTGTCTTATTGATTACATGAAAACTAAAGGTGCATCATCCGTACCTGTGTGCACGCTTCTTGATAAACCAGCGAGGCGAAAAGTCCATTTCAACCCATTCGGTGAAAATGGAAAATATTACTGTGGCTTTGAGGTGATATTTCTATTCCGAACACTTATATAATCTTTTATGTTTTCATGTATATAGATTAATCCATACACTGTCTTTATTTTCTGTAAATAAGATGCTTAACTGAAGACAGTGAAGCAGCAAAACCACCGGTAGTATGGGATTTTTAATTGATATTCACTGTTTTTAATTTGTACGTTTGAATAAACATCGCAATTTTAGGAAAAAAGATTTGAAAATTACATACTACAAATCCACTAAATTTTAGATTGCATAACGAATTAATGATATACAGTATGCTTTTTAGACAATTGCCCTTGAAGATTCCGACCAAATACATACTACCCTTTTCGTTTGAAGAAGAACAAGAAAATGCTAGGTAGTTTGTATTTTGTTAAGAAAATCCATAATTACCAGTCTGTTTGAAAAATAAGGTCGTATGTTTTCTGAATTTTTTGATTAAAAATTCATACTTGTTTGAATGCCTAATTTCAATTTAAGTACAATTTTTTTTTTTTTTAGAAAGAAGGTTGTATGCAGGTAATATGTACTTTTCTTTAGAAATTAAGCTGTTTGAACTTTCTTACCAGTTTTGCTTTATTGCTTGAAAGCAATGACACCAAAAATATAGTTTTGATTTCATATTTTGCATTAAACAGGGTAGTATTGAGATGCATTTTCCAGTTTTTTTTTATTTCTTCTATTTTTTCTGGTATAGTTTATGAATGTGTATTATGGATCCGAATATGAATCCATACTAATCTGGGAATGTGCAATAGGTTATTGACATTTACAGTTTAGGAATTAGATATTACCCCCATTATGTGAGTTTGTACATGAAATCTCTACAACTAGTATGGGATTTTACATACTGGCTATAACCATGTTTGTACATTCAATCCAAATAACCTTATTTGAATGTCTTTATTTCTCTAAGATGCTAGGTTGAGGGTTGCTGCGAAAAAGAAGGCCGAAGCAGAAAAGATTCTCCAAATCAAGAAAGCCGAGGGCGAAGCCGAGTCCAAATACCTATCATTCCTCGGCATAGCCCGGAAGTGTCAAGCGATCATCGACTGGCTTCGTGAAAGCGTCTTAGCCTTCTCCGAAAATGTGACCGGGACCACGGCTAAGGACGTGATGGACATGGTTCTGGTGACTCAGTATTTCAACACGATGAAAGAAATCGGAGCGTCTTCAAAATCATCAGCCATTTTCGTGTTGCATGGGCCCGGGGCTGTAAAGGATGTCACGTCGCAGATCCGTGAGTAGCCTCTTCAGGCAGAGAGTGCTGCTCATAAGTAGTAAGGTTATTCTGGTCCACGAAGTTGACTACAACCTATGGTTTGGATAGTTTTAACTTTAAAGAGTTGGCTTGTGACTTGGTTTGGGAGCTATAAAGTTTAATTAGTATCTGCATTTGTTTATATGTTGTTGATTGGTTGGCGACTAAGTTGACAATCCTTAAGTTCATCTTTATTTCTCTCCCCCTCTTAAACTATAGCCTTTTTAAATATTTTGTCCACTGAATCAATATGAAATATATTTGGTGCACCTGCTTTTATTTCTTTCTTTTTTTATTTTTTTTTACTACTTTCTAAAAGGTATTTCTAAAAATCCATTCTGGAAAATATACTTTCTAAAGGTATTTTCAAAAACCGTCGTAAAATGTTCATTCTGGAAAACAGACTATCTAGAAGGTATTTTTTAAGAACCGTCGTAAAAAGTGAGCTTTTTTACGGTGGTTCAACCGCCGTAGTCATTTACGGCGGTCGATATAATGGCTGTTCAAAAACCATTGTTAAATCTCCAAAAAAAACCGTCTTTGTTTGTCTGTTCTGCAGTAGTGGGAGTAGGAGCATGAAAGAGTTTGAGAACATGTTCAGCAAATTTGGGAGCTCCAAGCTGATGAAGACGGTCCCCTTCGGCAGAGTAGGAGGAGCTCGTAGGCTCGGGGTTTCCCTGGATGGGCTGACTCCGGTCATAAGAAGTTGAGGGGTTCTCGTTGGACCATTTCTCACAAGCATCCAGGTCGAGCTGGAAGTATACTATGGCCTCGGGCACAAGGAGCTTGTAGAGGTCCATCGATTCAAGGAAGGCATGTTGAGTGGCCTCCCTCATTGTTTGGATGAGCCGGAGCCCATCCTCTGAATTAAGAAATTCAGTCCTCCCCTCTGTCCTACCCCTTGCCAGAGCTGCGTCAACTTGGCTGGATAGCTCAGCTCGTGCCTCTTTATTTCCCTCCCTTGCGGCTAACAACTCTGCCTTGACCTTCTTCAGCTCGCTCCCCCTCTCCTTGCAAAGCGCCATCAATTTTTTCTCCTTTTCTTTCAGAAGGTTATGCTCCTTAACCAGGTCCGCGTTCATCAAGGAGCCCCTAGCACGGGCAACCAGAATGGACCTTTTCGCTGCGGCCTTATAAAATATAACGGGATTGATAAAAATGACGATGATAATAACCTAAAACTTATGAAAGAGGAAAAAAGGATTACCTTGGCCTCGTTCTGACATAGAGACTCGATCAATTCTGGGTCAGACCATTTCTTCAGAGTTTCTCGATCTGATGACGGGCATTGGCCTTAAATGAACTGGATGGCCACCGACCCAGAAGTACTTGTAAACAAGGCAGAAGTACTTGTAAACAAGGTTGAGTTGGGGTTGATCACCTTGACCCCCAGCGTGGCCACCCCCTTTTCTGATCTGGCCCGTTTGCGGGAAAGACGCACCTGCTCGTCCCCTGAACCGGATTGATTTGTCAGGTGTACATCAGGTAGAGAAGATCTTTCTGGCATGGCAGATCCCACAGGCTGGGCAACCTCTGCCGACCCTGCAGTTAATTCCCCTGGATATCTCCTCTCAGGGTCCCCGGTAATCTGTTGAGCCTCCAAAAGTTTGCGCATCATGGTAGCTGGGATAAAGCATAAAAAACAAGTTAGATATCGGGATATCCTACCAAAAGCATAAAGAGGATAGACTGAGGGCAGAGCTAGGTGATTTTCTTTCATATACCAATCTCTTGGGATAAGGGGACCGTCTCTTCCCTGGAGTTGAAAAATCTAGGACAAAGGGAAGGAGAATTTAGTAAAGTGGAAGACATTTTCATTCAGGGTGGAAAGAATTCTTTGCAGGCGGGGAGATCTGTCCCCTGCAGATAGGTGAGCCTGAGGAGGAAGTTGGCTAATGGATTGTGGGGGAAAAGCCCAATCACCGAAATAATGCACGAAAAAGAACTTTTTCTGTCAAGCCTTGCTGGAGGAAGGACTGCCTATCAGAAAGCGAACGCCGGTACGGGCTGATAAGTAAAAATAGCCAAGTGAGGAGCTTTTAGCCTAAAAAATGAATAAAATATATGGGTTGTGGGAACAAGTCTGGCGTGTCGCATAGCTAAATTAAAACCTATGATTAACCTAAAAGAATTTGGCACAAACTGGTGCACCAAAATTTTGTACATCTGGGTAACCGCTAGTATAAAGGGGTTGACCGGAAGGCTCAAGCCTACCTGAAACTGTTGAACAAAGAAGGTCAAATGGTGGGGCGGTGCCTGGTAAGGCATCTCGTCGGCATCTGGGTTGACTAAGGAATACTCATCAGGAAATTGAAATTTTGCCCTTAACACTTCCACCATCTTATTGCTAAGAATGGAGATTATGTTATCACGGCACCCCGGAATATAAGGGGGGCGCCGATCGGAGGAGGTTAGGGACAGAGATATTGACGGCGAGGAGGGAGATGTCGTCGGACAAACAGAGGAGGAAGAAGATGACTGAGTAGACATAATCGGAAAAGACAGAGATTGGGAAATACATGGTTTCGAAGGTGATCGGAAAACGCTTGGAGAAGGCAAAGCTTCAAGTTAGAGAAAGAGAGAGAAACAAGTGCTTGGTAAGGAAGAAGAGTGAAAATGAAAAGTGAATCGCGGGAGAAAAGAGAAAGATAAGTTTTGAAAATAATTTTTGAAAAGGAAGATTTGATGGGATTCGTGCATTTAATGCACATCAGAGGTACAGTACTTGGAGGGACGTATTGGGGTCTCAACCGTTGAAAAGGGAATATCATACGTTACAGATCATCCTTAAAGATACGACTTGATTTAAAAAGTGGATTCAGCGGGATTCGTGCATAACAAAGAGGAATTTGGAAGACGTGTTGAAAATCTCAACCGCCCGAAGCAAAACCCTAGGTTTCATGGTTCATCCCAACCACTTGAGGGGGGGGACTAGTTGGTACGACCCAAATATGCCTGACCTGGAGAAACCGAGAGGTATAGGAGAATAAGATCTTGTTGGGATGACCTGAGTTGCCACTTTGACCCTGATAGGAAAAATGGGACGAAGATTGATCCTGAGCTGGTCTTGTGACTCAAAGGAGGGATCTATCCTGCCTAGGTCAGGAAAGAAGGAAAGGCTAAAACAGCGGGGTCACGCCTCTACTTGCCTTGAATAGGATAATCTGGTCAAGACATCCGGCACGGCGGTTTGCCTGTATAGACCTGGTAAGGATGAGCCGGACTAAAGCCTCAGGAAAAGAAAGATGAGGTGGAGGACAGATCTATTGCTCGATGGATATCGTCCTGATCTGATCCGAGTCCTTGGATAAGGTTTCGGGATATTAGGTTAGAAACCTAAAGAACTTAGCGAAAGAACTATCCCGCCCTTGGCAGAAGCTTCCTGATCGGGTCAGCTTGAATAACGGGCCAAGATTCGCGGGTTTCTATTTTTGGGATCTCAAAAGGGCCCACTTCACAAAAAACTATAAGTATCTCGGCCTCAAGGCTGAGAGAGGTATAACATTCCTAAGCATTCTTCTCTTGATTTTTCTTATTCCGATCCAAAACGCTTAACTGACTTAAGCATCGGAGAGGTTTCGACCGGAAAACCCTCGGTGGTCCTTTCTAACGTGTTAATGTTGAAGCAGGTCGGGATATTCTCAGGGAAGGAGCAGGTGTTTCTGGCGTAATTTTAAGGGCGAAACACTATCGATTACAAATATGTAAAAAAATAAATATTTTTTGTATTATCCAAAAAAAGAAAGTGGTAGCTAGCAACATTATTTTCCATCTAAGTGCAAAAATAACATGTCTACTTCAAATCAAAAGTGCAATTAAAAGATTTGATAAAAATAACACTTGTCATCTAATTCCATTTGTATCCCAACATCTCGGTAGGGAAAATGTGTCACTTTTGTCTTCATAACCCATCAAATCCAAATTTCTCGATGATTTCTTCCTGTTCTGATGGTATTGCGTCCAGTCAAGTTTCGAGATCTACATTTCGAAGAGAATTTTCTGCAAAAGCTGAATTAAACCGCCATAGAGTTGCAGATGAGTTCGCTAAACTATCCAGATACAAGAAGAGGACTTTGAGAAATTTGGCTTAAAGTTATCAAATTTAAATAAATATCCTCATGATAATAATTAAGGAGAAATAATATTCCATTCAACCTATTATCTCAAACAATTTTTTTCTTACCCCATCAACAGTGACTAATAATTAACGAGAGGTAATAATTAAATGATGGATAATAATAACCACTCTATTAAAAAAACAGAAGAACCTAAAACTATCACAAAATTCAGAGTATATAAAATTGATTGAATAAACTTTAAATCATTGAAAGCAACAAGAATATTTGTACCTCAATGACACAAACACAAAAAATACCCTAAGATACATGTAAATAAGTAGATAAATTGGAACTCTAAACTATCTAAGTAGGAAACCGAATGGCAGCGAAGAAGAGAGGGTCGAGGCCACTGAGGTCGATGGCGTGAAAAGTGGCGGTGGTGGTGGGATTGAAGGTAGCGCCTCCCAATAGATTGTCGATAAATCTAAAAAAGAACAAAAGGATGAAAATGAGGGTGGCAATGATGAGTTACCTGAGAGTGAGAGGAGGGTCTCGTGAAAACCCCGATAGTGCAGAGATTCGCCAAATCTTAAAAAGACAAAAAGGAAAGAAAAAACAGAGGAGTCGGGGTGAAAGGGTGAAGGGGAGAGAGAACATGACTGCAAATTTTCTTCATATGGGAACTAGCTTGTTGAGTTGAATTCAAGTTCGGGTCGAGTTTAGACTCCATCACAAGATAAAAGATTTGTCTGGTCATCACATTGGAATTTTTTCCTTTTTTTGTGTGTGTACTTATAAGATAATCTAATATGTAATTTTCCTTTTTAATCAATATAACTAATTTAGATTTTTTCTCTAATTTTTTTCATATTTTTTAAACTTATATTTCTATAGGAGGAAAAAGAAATATTAAACTAGGTTGGTATTAGATTGAGATGACATATAGACAAATGAAACATCGTAAAATTTTTATTTGTTAAACCGTGAGAAGCATAAAAATTATGAAAATTATGTATTAATTACGCCTTACCATGGCGTTACTCTACCGCTGAGTTAAAAGGGCTTCTTTGATTTAATTCCCAAACGGGTCACTATGTAGATAAAATCTTTATATGGACATATATATACATTATATATATACTTATTAAGTATATACAGTAGAGTCATGGTTAGTGGCTGATTTTTAAAAAACCAAATGGATTTGTCTAGCCCGTCTAGGGTAAAATAAATTGTTTCAAGACCGGCCCTAATTTCTTTTTTTTTTTTTTATTGCGATGATCCCTATCAAAATCAAAGCAAAATATGAATAAGATAAACTCGGTTATAGCCATTTCTGTACATTCAATGTACGGATAGAGGAATACATAGAGTTGAACATAGTAAAATAAGAAATTGAAAGATTTCGTTGAAATTCTTCGTTTTTTCGGAAAATTTTCCAAAAAGTTAATCATAGGTTCTTCTCTCCATTGGAATAATAGGGTCGTTATGCTCATTACTAAACTTGTTGATGTGAAAATTCTGTATTAATATATACCGGAGATGCACATGGCACTAGCTCTCTCCGAATCAATCAACCTGAATCAAGGTTAAAACCTCTTGACTGACCAAAGAGCTGCTATTTATAATGTTCCTTTCTAATGCATAATAAATCAACAGCAAAAAGGTTCTGGACTAGTAATTTCAAAATTAATGTAGAAAATGCACTTTACAAATAACCAGTAAGCTATATAACTATATAAGTCATGATTTGTAAATTCATAATTTCTTCACCACGCCACTGTTTAAAATGATCAAAATTACGATACACAAATTTTATTACAACTCTAATAAACATAATCTTTTTCCAAAGAAAACTATAAACATATCAAAGTCTTATTTCCATGAAGGGATCAACCTCTTGCTTCACCGGTAGAAGTTTGTGCTGTCAAGATGAGCATTCACATACCTAGTGAAACTAGACTCCCCTTATACTCGACAACTTTGGGGTTGCACTGATCCCCAGCCAAGATGTCCATATTTGTTATTTCATGAGTGCAATAATCATAAATAACAAACCTGTTCTCCCCAACATACTTCAAGACCAACCCATGGCTCTTCCACAAACCCATCGGCTTCGATACCTGCAAGAGAGGCCCAATCCCTGACACTCGAGTCCAACGCCCCTCCTTTCCTAGACCACTCAACACCCACATGTCCAAAAAGTTAGCTCCCTCGGAAAAAAGTGGTTCACGGAGGGCCCAACTAAATAGGACAAGGGAGTTACCCTTACCAAAAACCTTAATTCCCACTTTCTCCGTGTCACTAATACACGGTGGAAGTAGGGTACTCTGGAAGATCTCATTGCGCACGTCGAACGACAACACAACAAACGTGCTACCACCATCATAACGATGCCGCATTGCCACCCAGTGACAAAATGACCCATCATCATTGCTCGCCGCGATCGGCTCCACGGCCCATGTGTCCTTGGGTACACCGCCCTCCAATTTCTTCCAGGTGTCGGTGTTCCGCGAATAAACATCGACAATCATTCCTAGAGTGGATTTCCCCTCCTTCATCGCTAAGTAAGACAACAATTGCACCACTTTCACATCTTTGCGAACAGGGTCGAAACCCAATCCGGCGCGATGGAAGACCAATCCATCGTTCCAGGATGTCAGAGGCCTCGGGAGAGTCTCGGTTTTCCCGAGATAAGGATTGCACAGGGCCATTCGTTCTCTAGGACCGATCCCGTAGATACAGATCAAACCATTAACCGGCCCCACAAATTCCGTACAAATAATTGATTGGGAGTCTCCTCCAAAGTCGGCCTCAAGTGAAAACTCTCGGAACGGCCTGCGCCCATTTGGGAGCATCATCGATAGTTTCAAGATTTTGGTAGTGTTATTGAACCTGTGTAGGAATACACAGCTGTCGTCGTTGTTGTCGCTAGAGCTGGTGGGTGTGTTGAAGTAGTTTTGGAGGTGCAATTCTGCGAAACTTGGTGAGCTGATTATATAGTTCCATGATTTGCAGACCGACTTGAATTTGAATAGATGCCGCACCGGCAAATATGATAGTATCTCTCTGACAGCGTCGTAAGGTAGTAGTTGTTGTTGTTGTTGGACTTCCAGCCTTTTCATCTTGGAATACAACAGCAGCTTATATCTATTGGACGAAATTGAAAAGATTTAAAGAAGAACAAAACGACTTCCAAAAATCAGTATTATGCCAGACTTCAACAGATACATGACTAATAATCATCAAGGTAGTTGTGAAAAAGGGAAACTGGTTACTAAACTGGAAGTGTACTTCAATTCAAGTTTATATTGATGAAACAAAATATAAATTTGAACCTCTCACCAAAGATTGAACTCTGAATATCGAACCCTAATTTCAGAAAATTTTGAGATAGTGCTCTAATTAAGAAAGCAACTCCAAAAGTTTTAACAATAATTTAAACCAAAATACAGAAGTAACTTCTAATAAACCTCAGTAATCAAAGAATTGCCCTACAGTTTTCTAATCTCTTCCTGTGAAAATGGATGTCATTGCAAAAAAAAAAAGAGGTGGGGGAATATACAAAAACATAAAAATAATAAGCGTACCTCACACCCCAAATCAGGGAATGTTATCCACAGCCAAATCAAGAGGGGGCAATCCACAGAGAGGACGAAAACAGCAAACCGACCAATTTGCTTTGCTTTTTTTTCTTTGGTGTGCGAGTGTGTGAGTGTGATGTGTGTGGATATATTGAACCAATTTCATTTTGACCTAGACATAATCTTAAATGAGAGGCCACGTGTGGGGTGTAGTATAAGCCAGCGACAGACCTCCTCATGTTTTATTATTTTTTAGATATTTTGTTTTAAAAAGATTTTTCGTGTTTGTTTTGTTTAAAGCAGTGATTACTCACCAACAACCCTCAAGCTCTGCTCGACAACTAAGCGGCCTAGCAAAGAGATTTTTAAGGGGATGTAATAAGGTGCTACAAGCCTAGAAGTTGAAAAATGGTGTAACAAAAAGGTTTCGTTTTGTCATACAAATCTCAATACCTAAACTTAAAAGATGTATATTAGATTCTTGTAATCTGCTCTATTCAATCGTTGCAGATAATCTTGATGCACTTCGTTACAATGATTTCGTTTTCAGTCATACTAATCTCAATATATAAAATATATAAAAGCAACGATGATTTGCAACGATGATTTTATTTTTGATAACAGTCGATAACGATTTAGATTCGTGTGATAATAACATAGGTTTCCTGTGATTATAAGGTTAAAGGTTTGAATATTTAGTTTGGATAACACATATTGCGTGTGATTGCGCTGGCATATTTGTTTTTATAAGATTTTAGATTCATTATACCATAGATTAAAGGTTTTGATAACATAGATTGCAGTATGCAATTCTGTTACGATTGCGCTGGCATATTTGTTTTTATAAGATTTTAGATTCATTATACCATAGATTAAAGGTTTTGATAACATAGATACATAGATTGCAATATGCAATATTGTTCAGTTGCAGATGATCGGTTAAGATGATTTCATTTTCAGTCTTCGTTTTCAGTGATACTAATCTCAATACCTAATTGCAGCTGGAATATTTGTTTTTATAAGATTTTTAGATTCGTTATACAATAGATTAAAGGTTTTGATAACATAGATTGCAGTATGCAATTCTGCGTATTGTTCAGTTGCAGATGATCGGTTACGATGATTCGGTAACGATGATTTTGTTTTCAGTGATACTAAACTCAATACCTAATTGCAGTACATTTAAAGTTGTATTTAAAAAGTTATTTACAAACCATATTATGTGTACTGGGTTTTGAGTATCATGTGATATGTATATATGCATGCGATGGCAAGGTACAGAAACAAACATCATAAACTCGTTTTAGTGATGTCTATTTTGTAAGACAAAAATATATACGATGTCTAACTTCCCAACGATTTAATATATCGTATTTATACTTTCTCATATTCTTAATGGAGGATGGAGATCAATTTAATAATAAGGTGAAACTCTAGAATATATGCAAAGAGAATTCTTATAATATCTTCTTACAAATAAAAGGAATCTCTAGAATTCTCTATGGATGTTCATGCAAGGAATTGTTATACGGAACACTCGACACCAAAACGACGTCGTTGCATCTATTAACAACTTACTGAATAAAATCTTCGCACTTGCAACTCGTTATTGCTCTTGAGCAATCATATACCCCTTCTAGAGAACTTTATGAAAATAGTTAGGAACTATACTAGAGAGGATTCGATTCCCTCCATCCATCACATCAATCTCCACCCAATAAAATTCAGAAAACTCCCACGAATTTCTCTACAGTGTGTTCCGATTGTGCTATGAAATCAAAATCTAATTTTGGCATTTAAAAGCACATTATTTTCCCTTTTTTTTATTGCTTTGATTGTGTACAGATGACTTCGGGTGAGAAAAGTTCATCGATCTCGCTAATTTTACAATATTTCAATTATATGCTTCAATTGTTCTTCGTTTTCATCCATCAAGTTAATTTTACAATGTTTTAACTTTTGTTCTTTGATTTTGCTTGATTTCAGGATGACTCTTTTATTTTCTTTTATGTTTCGATTGTGCTTTGATTAATGATGTTTTGCATTATTTTTGGTTTTGTGTCGTTATGCTTCGATCCACATTAATATGACAGTGTAATTCTGTTTACTTGACACTAATATATACATCACATTCTATCTATTGTGTGGATTTTGCTTTGATTCACGTTGATGTTAAAACGTTTTTGCATTTTTTGTTGGGATTATGATTAATTTTCAGTTTTGTTGCTTGTGTACATCACATGATACAAATGTTGCAGAATTCAACTTAGGTGGCACATAACCAACCTGAAAACACGCTAGTCGCAAAAAAAAAAAATTGATTGGGCCCCTAATCGGCGATTAATCGGGCCTAGGCGCTTTAGGCGGCCAGGCATTTTTTTTCCTAATGCCAAACGACGTCGTTTTGATTTTTCCAAAAAAAAAAAAAATTGAAAAGAAAAGAGAAAATGGTTTTGTTTTATACTTTTATGGCAATTGACATTTAAATATGTAATCAAACTACAAAATAAGTGTAGTATCAAATTATCAATCGAATTTTGTTATCAATTTTATTTGTTCCCTAGTGACCGAGCGGTTAGTGCACTTTGATTTGTCATTTTTCTTAATTTTAGAAACTATAGGGGCCAAGAATTGAAAAAGAAAAAAAAAATTCTAGGTGGCCCTCCTCCGCCCGTCTAGTTCCTAGCATATTCTCAACATTTGTTTGATACTACTGTATGTATAGGTGTGTTCTTCGTATGTTCACCGTGTGCTTTGTTTTCCTTTTCACTTTTTTATGTACATCAGTTGTTAGTTATTCATACAGCACTGTGTCACTTTGTATACATCGCATATATAATGTATTTCATATATTTCCAATTTTATGATATTTACATCACTCATTTGAATACATTATCATGTAACTGTTTGTGCATTTAATAAAAATGTTGATGCTAGTAACATGAGAATAACGAGGGCAAATAGTGACAACATGGAATTATTTACATAGAGGGGAGTGTGGGGAGTGAGATGAAGATTAAAAACTAGTTGACAATAATGATGAAATAGAGGAGATTGAAGCACTATCTGGCAATTCGGGGAATGAATTATTATATTTTGAATATTTAGATATTTGGATGTGGTGAATATTTTAGATAACATTACAAATATTCAATATACTCGCTTAATATTACGCTACAATACCTAACATTTGTGGTGTGTGTATATCACATTTGTATTATGTACATCATATTTATGTAACA
Source organism: Phtheirospermum japonicum (assembly GCA_014905375.1). Taxonomy (NCBI): domain Eukaryota; kingdom Viridiplantae; phylum Streptophyta; class Magnoliopsida; order Lamiales; family Orobanchaceae; genus Phtheirospermum; species Phtheirospermum japonicum. The sequence goes on along the minus strand of BMAC01000007.1, from coordinate 936,379 downwards.
TGTACATTATTTACATAATATATATACATTACATTATACAATAGAGTTGTGTTACTTGTAAAACACATTTATGTTGCGTGTACGTTATTTAATATGATAAATTTACATTATATAAATCCTATAAATCACATTAATGTTATAATTACATTATATGTACATGAAGAAGATACTAAATGTACACCATATAGTCCTACTGACATTATTTTTTAAAATCATGTACATCAAAAAGATAATATTGTACATCATATAAACACATTATTTAATTGTAAAGAAAACTATTCCTAGTTCACTTGTATGATATTTACATTACTTTTAACATTCATGCACTTCAACAAAACTGTAAATATACGTTGCATAAATCTCATTAAAATACACCGAGGAAAAAAAAGAGAGAAAAAAAATTAATCATATCTAATAGGTACATTTATTTAAAACACTATGTACATCAATAATGCGGCAGTTTTACATCATATAAACCAATCACAAACCTTATATAGTTTGTCCCTTCAAAAGGAACTACACTTTCAAATTGATGTATGATGTCCAGTACAACTGAATAGATCAGAACTTACAACAATTGGTTGACCAATATAGTCATATCAGCAATTCCAAAAATAATACCTACAAAAGATACAACCAAAACCAAATCAATCCACATAATGCAATACATCATATAGACCGTATAAATGAATATCAAAACACACTTGAACTAAAGTATGAACTGCCTTTTTAATTAGCAATGCGAGCGCATTAGCATGACTCTTCTTTTGAAAATCAATGTGATGTATATCTAACATCAAAGTGATGTATCTAAACCCATGAAATAGTGTATATGTTTAACTGTCTAACTGCATCAATATATAAAAAAGACAACATAAAGCATATCGCTTGTCACAATGATGTATTGTAAACACAAACATACTTTACATATTCAACTGCAACAATACTAGATAAGTACACAAAATGAAAATTCACAAAAACGTAAAATTATACCTAAATATCCAAAAGAAAATGACTCAGAAGCAGAGGTGGAATACATAACATCATATACAACCATACCTGATTAAGATGGTACAGACACAATGAACGGATCCATCAATTCATCCAAAATCCAAGCCGAAGATAATGCATCAATGATGGCGGAATCAAAGACGTTGAAATCTACTTCTTCATTTGAAAAATCTGAAGAAGAAGAAGAAGAAAACAATGCACCAATTTCCATACCTTTGCACAAAGAGTTGGGGACAAGAAAATCGAAGACGGATAAGAAATTGAAAATCGAATGAGAAATTTTATCAAAAATCAAGAACGAATAAGGTGAAATCTGCAGAAGAGATAGAAAAAGAAAATCCTCTTTGAATCTTTGAAAAGAAAACCAGAAGATGGCTTCATGAAAACCCTAGCTCCAGCATGTGTAACCCCTGCTATCACATAATTAAAACGACATCGTTTTGATCTCGGGTGCACATTCTATGGTGCACCCGTATGCACCATATAATTTTCTTCATGTAAGATACTCTATATATGTATTTCCATGTAAGTTATGCTATAGAACCACACAGACAATAGATTCATCAAAATAGAAAAGGGCATTATGAGATGAACACTTTATCACAACAGACATGTGCATATAATACCTTTGATACGTGTTCATCTCCTTTATGAAAATTCTAGATTTATCATACGGATATTGTTATGTATCATATTAGAGTTGATTATGATAAATATATATTTATCACAATAACGTAGATTGATATTTTGATAATGGTGATAAATATTTGTCACATGAACATTTTCATCAATGAGTATTGACAATATCTCTATTACATGTTCATAAATATACATTTAATATAGTGTATACTGTAAATGAACATTTATCAAAATGGATATGGTTTATCATAAAGGAGAGCATTCATCACAATGAAAATGTCCACATTTGAGTGTATTATGAATATTATGTCAACGAATATGAACATTTATCGTAATGGTATCATTCACCACCTTCAAGTATAAGTGTATGGCAATATACACCCAAGTATTCCTATTAATCGTTGTGTTCTACACAACTATTATTACGTACGTTCGGGTGTACATTGTACCGTGCACCTAAAGATGAATATTTAATACAACGGAGATTTACATTTGTACGATTGATCGTACCATTGTTATGTATTCATCAATATTATGCAAAATTATACATTTATCATATTGAGATTGATATTTATCACATCTGAGATTATTAACATATATATACATTTATGAAAACTTATATTGATATTTATTATAACGAAAAAAATTTATCACAATAGAATGAAAATTTACCAAAACAAAAATAAATATTTTTTTACGCAACGAATATTTGAACATTTTTATGTCCATCACGTATTCATAAATATAAATTATCATAATGAAAATTTATCACAATAAATATAAAATTTTATTTTAATAAAAAATACACATTTATTATTGAAAATATTCTTTCTATCCGAATATATGATACAATATACACATACCTAATAATTAGTCTATCCTATATGGTGGGCCTAATATATTGGGTTTATTATTTTCATATGAAGCTGAATCATATAAATCATAATCACATTTTCTCACCATTGTTCAGCAGTGTGGCCTAATTTGCACCTTAACTATGGTAAATGCATTTTTGTAATAATGATATAACTTTAAAATAGATTGATTTGCAACTTCAATATGGTAAATGTGTAATAATGATAACTTTAAAATTCTAAATCAGTTATATAACCAAACTACAAACTGAAAAGGCACTAGCTTGTCAAAGAAATGTTAACCTAATCCGATGACTCCAATACTCGGTTAGCGTTTTATGCTAAAGATAAAAATCGAACACCACCAATTATCCACATAAAATTAAAACTATGAGTAACACCTAGTTGTTTTGTTGAGATTCAACATCATGCCTATGCATGTTACTATGCGATTCAAATCTATATTGAAATTCAACTTCATGGCGCTGGACGAACTGGGATGGTGGCTCGTCTTCGTGATGATACACGTTTGGCGAAGGGTTGGAAATATAGGCCTGGTTTTGGTCGACTCGGACTTCGGCTAACTCAGCTTCTTCGAACGAGTGGAAAATCGGGTGCAAGTATGCATCGGCCAAGTAAGATTTGAAGTTAGCATCGGATTCAGAAGTGTGATCTTGTGTGTCCTTGGTCATGGCCTCCTGAAAGAGCAAAGACAGGAAATAAATAGTTGTCAATGGGTCGGGCCGGGCTGGCACTGGTCCGCCCGTCCAAATTGGGAACTCGCGCCTGGTCGAAAAAAATATCTGGAAGCTAATTTGGGAGGTCAGGCCCACCCATGTCTAAAAACGTTGGTCCAGCCAATTTGGCCCAGTGGGCCGTTTTTTGTCTTCTTTTTTTGACAGGTCTAATAGCATTAGGGATTTCAACATCATGCAAAATAGAGAAAAAATCATTTATCTATAAAAAAAAATGCTAGATTTTTCATATACAAAATTACCTCAAGAGGGTACTTTCTGAATGCTGGTTCGAACCGATTCTTGCAATACTTATGAAAAGTCAGAGTGAGAATAGGTAACACTACGAGCAAAGGAGTCGAATTTGAAGCCTTTTTCGTACTCAATAGGCCCATTAGTAGCAGTTGCGATATCAGTAACCCCGCCACAATGCGACCATGAACGTGGGGCCAAAATGCACCAGCGCTCTCGTATTTCTGGTTATACACGTTAATCACCTGCGTGAAAAACATGGGATTATGATTATATATATCTCACCGGTTATCAAATCACAAATCCAGTTTACATTATCACTTTATGATAAATTTGTCTCAAATATTGGTTGGTCTAAACATAAGGGTTAATTACCAAAAAAAAAAAAAAGAGTACAGTTAATTTCCAAAATTGCAAAAATACATTTACCCTTCAAAAAAAAAAAGATTACAGTTAATTATGCCTTTTATCGGTTTAAATTACACTATTCGATTAATATAATTCAGAATAACCAAAAAAAAACAAAGAAGCCTCTTCAAAAACGAGTAAGCAAACTAACCTGATGACGATATACAAAGTAGGCGAAGGCGAAGAAGATGAGTATAAAAGGCAAAAGGATCGGAGTAACAACCATGTACACCATTCCCAGAAGGAAATACAATTGAAGAGTCGGTAAAGTCTCCGGAAAGTCAACGCTCTTGTGGTCCATTGCCCTCTCCAAGTCCCTTTCGGTTTTCACGATGAACATGTTCTTTAGGTGGAAAATCACCAAAGGTTTCAATCGGAGGATTTCGGAAGCTATTCTAGCCCAACCATCGACCATTATGTACGTGATGAAGAATGTAGCTTTCATTGGTATCGATACGCCAATAGTTCTGGGGATTCTACAACAAATAAAACCACCCAATAAAATAAAATAAAAAATAGACTATCTTAGTTATGTTCTATTTGGGATATCATGCATATCACATAGCATCATCTTTGGAGTAATAAAATAAAAATTATGGGTGGGGAAAAAGAGTGATGCAAATGATTCTTTTTTCTTTTCTTTTCTTTTTCCTTTTCCCAAGTGGAATATAGAAATTGAAAACTTACCTTATTTTCCCGGAAAAAATTGCAATTACAGTATATGATTTAGAACGAAAGCTGATAATTGCACAGTTACATAGCATCATATATATTTTGAAAAACTAGGAGGGTGGAGAAAAAGAGTAACGAAACATGATTTTTTTTTTCTTTTTCCAAAGTGGAATATAATTATTGAAATATTCTCGTATGAACAATACAACTGGATTTTCCCATGTAAAGTTACGATTATAGTAAATTATTTTGATAAAAAGCTATCAGAACAAATTAACTTCTGATTTGCACTTCGGTTTGAATTTAGCGTGCAATTACGTGCATCAGGTATCCGATCAAGAAAATATTTTCAATCAAACTAATTAAATTATAACTGAAGCTACAAAACAAATAACTAGAAATCATTACTGTGTAGCCGATTGATGAAGAAAAGGATCCAGTTGCTCGAAAGCTGTGCCCGCCACTATGCTGCCCAAGAAAACGTTGACTAACATGAAATAGAAATACTTCGCAGCCGCTCTTCGTTCTAAAATTGATAGGGCCATGTGCCCCTCGACTTTCGACATGATCATTAAAATTGATGGAAGAATGAACATAAAGATTTTAAGAGTTAGACCAGGAAGGAAACCCTGTAGGAACGACTTTACGAACTGCCTGCAAAAACACATCAACCGCTTTAGTATTTAAACAAAAGATTTCGAAATAGCATCCTAATTAAAAATAAACATCACAAAAAATTTATAATCAATCAGTATATATGAATGAGTCCTTGATATAATAACAATTAATGCATAATTTAAGTCGTTTACTTGCATAAGCAGTTTTCCCTTTCACAGGATACAAACAACACAATCGAACAGCTTAATATTATAAATATGGGGAAAATTCAAGGTTAGTCCTACAAAATTTTAAAATTCTAAGTTTAGTCCTCTCACAGTTTTCGTCTAGTAATTGGCTACCAAGGGCATTTTACGAATATGTGAAATGTTGAAATAGCCATCCAGGACCAAACTTGCACCAATTTAAATTTGTAGGAAAAAAGTTGCACAAATTAAAACTTGCAGGGACAAAAATTGCAAAAGTAATACATACAGGGCTAAAATCCCAATTGCAAAAGCTATACGAATAATATTGCAAAATCCATGTAGATACATGGACTAATTTGCAATATTGCCAATTACCAACAACACCTACAAGAATAAAGGCTTCTCTATTAAGGATCTCAAATGAATAAAACTACTCATTCCCTTAACACTCAATTTATTTCGGCTAAATTGCAATTTTAGTCCAATAATTTTTAGAGTTGAGAATTTTAGTACTTTAATTCTTTAAAATAGCAATTTTGATCCTTCGCAAATTTTCCCTTCATCGAAATAACAATTCCAGTCCTATAACATTCATAGGAATTTTTTGATATATTGCTATTAAGGGCATTCTGAGAATTAATGAAATACTGAAACAACCATTTGAGACCAATATTGCCCCAATTTGGAAGTTGAAGGACCAAAATTGCACCGAATTGAAACATACAGGACCAAATTGCAAATATTCAAAACTTAGGGGACCAATTTTTCTCTATTTCATACTTATAGGACCAAAACTGCTAAACCCTTATAGTTATGGGACCAATTTTACAATTAAGCCATTATTTTGCAAAACAATTATTATTTCGATTTTCATTTCCACGTACCATTCGATGAGCGGCTTGAGAAATGGAGCCACCCTCTCCAGTCCCTCCAGATTCGCCAACGATTGTACAAAAACAATCGGTATCATGTAAAAGAAGACCAGTAAAAACACAGATACCGATATCACGAGTTTCCGAATGCTGAGCGAAAAAAAGGGTATCGCAAGATTCTTCCAGTACACATCACGAGGTTCTGGGGCCCAATTCGTTAACCAGAGAGTCGGGTTTTTGCTCTGTTGCGTTTGTGCACAGACAGCTGCTCCCCATCTCGAATTGAACGACACAAAGGCAGCATGCACGACAGATTTAACGTCTTTCATAACTTTTTGCCGTTCCATTGTTAACTAAGCGCACATAATGAGAAGTAAATAACTTTAAAAATAAAGTCAATCACCAGATAAGGAAGCAATTTAAATCATACAGAAATTTACTAGAAATTGGGCTTAAGAGAAATATATGGTAATTAAAAAAAAACTTTGAAAATTACAAAACAACCCTTGAGGTTTAGTTCCACTTACATTTTGGCACAGTGACCTAACATTATTTGCTGAAGTCATCAAATTTTTTGCAATTACACCCCTCAACTTTTCAAAATTTACAAATAGCTCCAACATTTCGTATGGCTATTTGTAATATCTAGAAAAACAGACGGATGAAAAATGTAAACTTCAAGATGAAAAGTTGGGTTACTTGTAATATATAAAAAAAGTTAAGAAGTGTAATAGTGAAAATATTTGATGACATCAGAAATTTTCGTTAGCTCCACTAACGGCAGGTGCAATATGTATGGTGAATGCAATCTCAAGGGTGGTTTTTGTAATTTTCAAAGTTAGATGGAGTTTTTTTGTAATTTGGCAAAACCTCAAGGGTAGTGTATGTAATTATCCAAATTTTAAAAATTACTAATAGCCTCTTGTTTACAAAACCTCACCATCAACAAAGGTATGCAAATATTAAACCTCAAGGGTAGATTCTGTAATCTACACATAAATATATAAAAAGGAAAAACACAAACTTAGTAGCTTCTCTAAATTAAAACTAGTATTCTTACTTTTTTATCAAGATCTTCGATCTGCACTTTATAGAAGTCGATTGAATCGACTCTTTCACCCCAAAGTCCAAGAAAACCTTTCTGAAACAAACAAAACATAACAAGGTATATCAAACGGTATGCAGAAATTAAATGTACTGTTTGTAAATACTCTATTTCTCAAATATCATGAAACTTAAGCCAAAAAACAAAATGTACCTTTCTAGTGGGCTTTTTGCCTGGATTTCTCTCAAACTTAAGTTGGTTATAATCCAGCCAATTTTGGAGCTTCACTCTTTTTCTAACCAGTTTTGCGTACTTTTTAGCTTTGTATACAGCCTTGGTTGTCACAAAAATAAGCCAAACAACCAAAAATAGTGTTTGTAACTTGTAAGACAAGAAAAACTATTTTAACATCATATGATCGAGTTGATTCCAATGAGAAAAAAAAAATTTACTTTCTAATTACCTGGTGACACAGATAGTGTTCCGGGTGGTTTTTCTGAAAAAAGCTCTCGACACTATCTGACACTGAGCGTCCCGAAACTTGTGGCACATTCCTGACGAGAACCTGAGGGTCGTTCACATAGAGCTCATATTAAATGTAAAAGAAAAAAAAAAGTGATAAAGAGCAAGAACACCAAAATTTCTTCACTAAGAAGGCAACTATTCAAGTAAAAACAACAGTACACAAAGGAACGTTTCGAGCCAAGTTGTCTAGTGAATGTGTTTTTGATAAAATAAAATAAATAAAAATGGTCTAATAGCAATAACGGTTCAACTAACCGTGAATTGTTCAGGGCGCCTGCCCTGTGAAGCTAAAAAGTTAAGCCGCATTGATGCAACTCTGTCGTATTCTTTATAAAGCATGTAACATGCCCAAAATGTAAACAAGTACTCCATCGATATGTGGACAAAAAACCTGGAAAATAATATTCAATTGCAAGAGTTACTATCTTCGGCAAGAAAATAGGATATGATACAGAGTAAATGAGAATAATGTATTAAAATGCTAAATTTTTTAAAAAAAAATGTAATAGTTATTGTCAACTCGGATATTTCATAGTGATTTCACAAACTTATCAAAAACGCTGATGTACAGGAATATACTTTTTATCTTATTAGGTTGAAGGCACATCAAACTTACTTATTTGAATTGGGGCTAACATTCGATATCGAGAGCTTGTCAATGTTGCTGACAACCAACTCACGCCGCAGAAAAAATAAAGTGCCACCAGAGAAATTTACTGGAATCAGAACAACGAACGCGGCAATGACTATTGGTAAAAATATTTTCACGCTGCCAAGAGGTTGAAAAGATAATTTAAAAAAAAAGTGTAAATACTCTGAAATATTTCAATTTCAAAATCATATTGGAGAGGGACAAATAATATAAATTCATTAAGTGGAGAGATTATTTACTGAGTTTGTTAATGCATCAATGGAACTATGGGGCCAGTCACATTTTTATTTTCCATATCAACTAATAAACTAACAATTTCACGAAAATTTCATGCTAAGTTATCGATTGCTAAAGAGTCAAAGGGTAATGTGAGGAATTAAATATTCTGAGCCTTGATCTCTCAATTTTCCTCATATATTATTATCAACGACAACGACATAATCCGATCAAAAAGTTATCTACCACCCTACATAATTATCGGAAAAGGCAACATAATTCGATCAAAAAAACACCTGAACATTCGAAAACACATTTGAATGAACTAGGAAGAGTATAAACAACTGAACACATAAAACACAGATAATTAAACTATAAAAAAAATCCACAATTTCTACAAAATATATAAAACCCACTTGTAACCATTCAATAATTAAGAAATTAAAAATATGCATATAAATAAAAATGCGATCTTGAAAGTACCCAAGAATGTAAATCCTCAAGAAAACAGCAGAATCAAGTCCAGCATGGCTAATAATCTCAGACTCGCTCATCTTCAGAGCCTGAGGCATCCAGTTGAGGAAAGTTAAGTAAGTTTTTATATTTAAATTGACAAGTTTGCCCACCACACCACCACCCCTGTTACTGGGGCTACTCCTCTTCCCAGCAATATACCATTTCTGGAAATAAACTCTGTCATTAATTGGCTGAATTCTAAGCAGCGCAAACGCAAACAAGAAAGCAAAGGCGCTAAGTATGTTAATAAGGGCTGACACCCCAATATCCCCAAGAGTCGCCATATTTTTTTCTGGATTATGCTCCAAAACTCAGACACTCTGACCAAAAAAAAGGACGAATTTTAGGCGGGGTTTAAGAAAAAAGAGGAAAGGTAGTAGCCATTTTTTCGAGTTATGCTTCACAATTCAGACAACTATCAAGAAAGAGCAATGTGAAATAGAAATAGAGCTAAAAACAAGGGTTTTGCCAAAAAAGGGGGAATAAAGAATATTTTTCTTGGTGGGCTTTTGCGTTTTCTGGAAAAAGAATGGTTGATGGGGAGAAAGGGATATCTTTCGGTTATTTCTACGTAATATTTTAATGATGTTTCCTTTTTTGTTTCTTTCTGGTTCGCTATTAGTGTTGTGTGTGAAACTTGGGGTTTTGAGGTTTCGTCTGGTGTTGGTTTAACTGAGAGAATAATGTTTAGATGGCGGCGGAGGGAAATGGAGAAAGGTGGCGGTGGTGTGTGCTGGTGAATGTCAGCAGATTTTGGGGCTTTTGAGTTGTGTTTTGTGTTGGAAAGTGAAAAGCGCATTAATAGGGTTTGAAATTCTTTTTTGTTTCCTTTCTCGAGTCTTTTGACTTGGTGGTGTGATGTGATTCTGGTCGCCTGATTTCGGTTTGCTCCGCCGTGTACAGGAAACGGTGGCTGGCCTGACTGCGTCATTTTACATTTTTGGCCGTAATATAATTATACTAATTTACCAAAAAGAAACGAAATATTTTTATTCGATTCGATATTAGGATTCTTATAATAACATTTGAATTCGTATATTAACATTTGAATTCGGGAATTTAAAATAAAATAAGAATAAGAATAATTTTTTTGATTTTTAAATTATGGGAATATTATCATTATGAAATTAATTAAATAAATTATATTTATAGTAAAAGTTAATTTCATTTTTCAAAATTTAAATATTTTTATATAGGTAAATTAAAAGTTATTTGTAATAATATAAGTATATAATTTAATATTAGTAATGAATTGAACCGAAACATAAAAATATAAAAGTATATAATATTAATTATTATTATTATTAATTAATTATATTGATGAGACGACGTTACAATACGACGCGGATTGAGACTATGTCATTTTTTTAGTTTCAAAATACGTAATTAATAATTATTAATGAATTTAATTTAAATATAAAAATATAAAATAATTTAATAAGAATTATTAACTAATGACATATTTTGAATATTTTTAATATGTAAATAAAATTATTAACGAATTTAATCTATTAAAATAATTATTTAATAATTATAATAATTAATAAATAGATTAAAAATATACAAGATACGTATTAAAATATATTATTTAAAATTTGTATTTTATATTTAAAATTTTGTGCATATCATAAATATTTTTTATTTATCTTTTATGATAAATTCCGTGTAATACACGCAGGGACGGACGTAGGATTTTTAGGGAGGGGTAGCGAATTAGGGAAGTTTAAGTAAATAAAAAATGTACGATTGTACGGGGCGGTAGCCCCCGAGAATTATTTTTTCGCATTTACTAAATATTAACTTGAAAATAATTAGAAAATAATATTTATTTGAATTAAATAATATGAAAAAAAATATTTTTTACCGTAATTTTATATCTTATTATACTTTTAGTTTTAGATTCTTGTAAAAAAAAATTATTTATTATAAAATGAATATGGTTGAAGTAATGTAAAATAAAGAAACTTTACGAATTAATAATAATTTGATTATAAAATATTCAATTGAAAATTAGTAAATTATATTTTCGAAAAACTTTCATGTATATATAATATTATGAAAGGCATATAGAAATCAGAAGGTAATTTATTTGGGTGGTAAAATATAATTATTTTGTATTTATACATATAAAATATTAACTAAATAATACTATCCTAACATACCGGTAGAAGGTGAGAGAGGACGATTGTCCCCACCAACATCCTGAGCACGTAATCATTTCAGTATATATATATATATATACATAATCAATTATTATCTATCGGAAAAACAAGGAACGATAACACTTTATGTGCATTCAATTGAAGTAAATAATGAGGTGTATTTTTAACTTTTATTCTAAATATAACAGTAGTCTGCATCGTACTCACATTAAAGGAAATATTTTGCAACCTTTGGTTTTTGAAATAGTGGATGGAAATTAACTGCAAAGAGTATTAATAGAGAAAATAAAAATAAGTTTAGTTTATTAAAATAAATTGATTTCATTTACATACTTAGATAAGGGATATTTAAGTCTAACTCTCAAACCATTGATAAAAATTCATAAAACCTTGTCTTGGAATCACTTTAATTTCTCCCATTTTTCAATATTGAAAAGGAGGGGGAAAAAAAGAAAGAACTTTATTTATTTTATATAGATCAATTTTAATGATATACTTTAATAACGAATAGTGAAGTTAACTCTTAAGCCACTGATTAAAATACTGGGAAGTTGTCTTGGAATAATTTTGCACATGATGGAGTATATTCGATACCAAGGTAACTATAAAGTGTCTTAATTTACTTGGACACGCAATTGTAATAATTGAAATGCATATTACTAAATCAAGTACATGCACAGTTTGTTAATAAAAGATCTTATATTGCATGTCATGCGTACAATATCAATTGCTTCGTAAATCTTTTCGAGATCCTTAACATTTAATTGATAAGTATATGAAATCTGATTTATATAGATAATTTCGAAGCAAAACTGAAACACAGATATACTACACCCATGTCTCAATCAATACAATTGAACTAAAAATGCATATTAGATTTAATAATATTTAGTGATAAGATACTCATATAAAAGTCAGATTTATATGGAAAAATCCAAAATGATCAAAAAGAGGTACTTGACGTCTATAATAGTGCGTGTATGG
>BMAC01000007.1:904031-921531 GCA_014905375.1 Phtheirospermum japonicum | reverse complement strand
CCGATCAGATCTTTTCTTCAGTGGTTTTTGAGCGTATGTCTTCGGCCACTTGAGATCAAGGTGTCGTTCAATAGCCTGCAGTATTTCACCTTAGGGTGAAGTCAGGGGTGTGTATCAATCAAACCGAGGACGTCCTCCCACCAGGTCAGTCATGGGTTTCTTAGCCAAAATATTGTCGTCCCTGTCAAGTCATTCTCTCCACTTTTCTCCATCATCCTTTATCCTCAGAGCCTCCTCCAAGTGGATATATTTCTTTGCCCTTTTCAGGAGCTCTCCAAATTTCAGTGCAGGCTTAACTACCAACGATTGGAAGAACTCCCCCTTCCTGAGCCCTTGGGCCAAAGCATTGACCAAGAGCTCTTCGGATGCTGATGGCACTTCCATCTTGGCATCCGTAAATTGCTTGATATATCCGCGCAGACTTTCACTTTCTTTTTGCTTCAAACTGAACAGTTCTTGCGACATTCTTTGATATTTTCCGCAACTGGTGAACTGATGCAAGAATGCAGAACTGAACTCATCAAAGTTGCTTATAGATCGGGGGGGCAGTTGGCTAAACCGGAGCTGAGCTGATTTCGTGAAGGTCGTGGGGAAGACCGACACATGACTGCATTAGAAAATTTTTGCAAGGTGGCTGCGATCTCAAATCGGCTCAAGTGATCCCACGGGTTTGTCGGCCTACTATTATACTCAAAGCCCATGGATCGGTAAGAGGCCGGTAGGTCATCGTGAATGACAACCTCTGTGAACGGGGTGCTTCTCCGTGGTCGGCCTGCAGCCGTGCCCGCCATTTTTTATTTGACTTCTTTGACCTCTCTCTCTGCAGGTTCTACATCTGCTCAGTAAGGTATGGGTTGGTTTTGCTTGAAGTGTCGCTATCTGAGGTAGAAAAGCTCTCGTCCTCATCCTGGGCGGGAGCTCTGGCCATGCGCTGGGCGGTCCGAGGTGGCTCCATCTCCGGCGGCTCGGTTACTTTGGGGGGAGGTGACGAAAGTTCAGTGAATTTCTTTTCTATAACCACCTCCACCGCCTTACCGATGTGGTCAGATAATTACCTCAGAATAGAGTCATTCAGTGATCCACCTTCAGCCTGTAGGGCCCCTCCTGGAGGGGGTTGCGGTGTGCCAGGCTTAGTTGCTGCCGATGGTCCTGCCATTGATTCGAGCTTTTGTGTGTGCCTACTTTATAAATAATTGTCAGAAATTTAATAGCTCGCCCGCAAGAGAACGGGATCGCGTGTAGGTTGGTAAGCTTAACTCGAGTCGTCTCTCAAGGACTGATGTTCGGAATTTTTAATATTTGTTTAATCACAATGTTCAAACACGAGAACTTGTATAAATTTGGTTTTTGAAAATTATCAACTACTAATAAATTTAAAAGCATCAACTAATTATGATAAACTAATTAATTTAACCTAAGCTTGAAACTAAATTATCTAAGAATTATTAATCTAGGGATTTTTAAAGCAAATAAATTCTAAATTAATTAACTAGCATGCATCAAACTATTATGAACTAAATCTAACATATGAATTCTCAAGAACAAGATCAATCTCAAAACTCTCAAGTAATAACATAGAAATAACCAATTATCAACTAATTATCAAAACTAAAGCAATAATTAAATTAATCTTGAACAAATCATCACCAAGCATGAACAAGAGAATAAACGCAGCGACTAATTAATATTAAAAATGAGATTCTAAGGTTCAAACGCTCAGCGATTCAACGGTTCAAACGATTCGAAATAAACTAACGAAACTAGAAATTCAAACGAAATAATTAAACATAAATTATCTAGAATTAAACTAAGAATAACTAGAGTTTAGAGAACTTATTAAGTAGCTAAAGGTGTTGTAATTGCTCTGAAAATCCGGGTTGTAGATGGTTGATCTTGGTCGAGAAATCGGAGCTTGAACGAACGTCTTCGTTTTGGTGCTTCGGATCTTGAATCTTCGACGTAGATCTTGGAAATATGTTGTAGGGTGTTGAAGATAAGTTTCTCAACCCTAGGTAAGTGTTTTAGGTCGTGGTTGTGTGTTTAAACCGAAATATGAAGGGTTTATATAGTTATTTCATGACTTGGCGCACAAGAAACCCTAAAAATCACGATTTGGGCCATCGCGTCGATCGACGTCGGTTCTGGCGTCGACTAACGTGAAACTGATCGACGCTACAGAGGCCGTGGCAGGCGCGTCGATCGACGTCAGTTCTCGCGTCAACCGACGTGAATGGTCGATAGTGTGCGCAGCGCTCGGCAGGCGTGCGTCGGGCGTGCGTCGGTCGATGCACCTTGGGTCGACGCTACAGAGAGTTGTGGTCGGCCAGGCCTTTCTAGAACGGTTCCAGGAGAAAACCCTTTATAGAAAGTCGACAACTTTAAATTCTTCAAATCGCGGCCCGTTTTCGCTGAAACTCCACTCGTACGCCCATCCTCGACTATCTTCAGGCCAAAACACCTCAAAATACCTGTAATAAATATTAAATTAATTAATTATAATTAAAATATAATAAAATAAGTTGGAGATAAGAAAATACGAAAATATGCTCAATCTATCCAACTTATACCAAAAACAATTAGAAAAATAAACTAAAATACTAATAAAAGCCAAGACAAATTCGTGCTAATCAGCCATCTCCGGCATGCCAGTTGGCATAGCAGAACTTGGCGTACCACCCAGCTCTTCCACCAGATTTCGCCTAGTCTGTCTGATGCCATGTTTCTTTCTCACGTCTTAGATTTGTTCAACCTTCCCACAGACAAAGCCAATTGTTTCGCCTTTATAATAGTGGAACCACGAACACCTGCTTCTTCTTGGAATATCCTGACCTGCTCCACCAAAAACACGTTAGAAAGGACCACCGGTGGAAACCTCTCCAATGCTTAAGTCAGTAAAGCAATTTTTCTTATCGGAATATTTCAAGTTAGTATGCTCAGAATGTCATACCTCCTTCAGCCTTGAGGTTGAAATATTTATAGCTTTCACCAAGTGGGGCCCTCCCGAGATCCCGAAAACAAGCCCGCGAATCTTGGACCGTTACTCAATGGCCGCGGATCATGGGCCATTTACTCAGGGCGGCCTGACCAGGAAATTCCTTCATGGAGAATCAGTCGACCTGACCTTCTAAAACCTTATTCAAGGATTTAGGTCGGGTCGGGACAACCTTTACAGAACTATAAGATCATCCCTTATTTACTTCTTCTTCTAAGACACCAGTTCGGCTCGTCCCAACTAAGTCCGCCAGAACTGCTTCATGGCTGACAACCGAATCAGGTCGTATCATGAATCATGCACTATAGTGCAACTGAAAATGCACAATAATGTTAATGAATATGTACAATAGTATATGAGAATTTGAACAACATAATTTATTAGTGCATTTGAGCCCCAACTAAAAAAAAAAGAAAAAAATATTTGTTTATTTAAAAAAATTGAATTTTTTATTACAAAAATTAATTAAAAAATATTTTTTAATATTAAATAATAATATATATAATATCATATTATCAAATGTGATGTCATGATAATTTCATCATTATCAAATCTATTAGCCATAAAGTATTGTCATTTCTCACACAAATATCCATGCTCATTTGATCCTACCTCTCTCTCTATATATAGTTATAATGTATATTTGAAATTATTTTTGAAGTAAGTATTCGGAATAAAAACACATTCAGAAAAATGATATCATAAGTAGCAATGGTATTAATAATATTTCTATTCTCTCTCTAGTAATATCTAAAAGGGATTACATATATCCCACTAATCTCAAAACAACTAAGATTCGAACTAGTTGGTTTTGTTTATCAAGAGGGTCGGCGTGTTCATTTAGAACTTTTAAAGATATTTTAAGATTTTTAAAATACTGATTTATTTAATTAAGATATTTTAAAACTTATAAAAAATGTGAGGTATTTAATTGAGATTTCTAATAAATTATTAAATTTCAACAAAAGTCTTAAGGTATTCATTTGAGGTATTTTGAATTCTTAAATGTCATGAGGTATTTAATAAGTGAGGTATTTAATTGATATTTCTAATAAATTATTAAATGTCAATAAAAGTCTCAAGGTATTCATTTGAGATATTTTGAATTCTTAAATGTCATGAGGTATTTAATAAGTCTAATACTTTTTGAATTTGTAATTTGACTGGATTTTCCTAGACTTCTAAGGTAAATTATATATACCAAATTCCACCACCACGTCTCATCTTTAAACATGAGATTTTACAAAAACTTTATAAACTCCTAACAAATATGTAAAATCAATAAAATAAAAGAAAATCCAAACAAATTTTATAGTCAAACACATCTTAAAATGTTTTTACAAGTTCCAAATGAATACACCCCATAAGTCTTATTCTTAGTTTAAATGGTTAATTATTTATGGATATGCAATATATTAGGCAATATTAAATAAATAACATGAATTTTTATTAGAAATGGACAAAATAATTCAAGTGTGGCCAAAATTAAAAAAAAATTAATAAATTGGACCGGACGTTGTTACCAATAGTGTACCGCTAATTAAAATAAAAAATTAAAGCGTGACGCGGTTGCCAACCGCGTCCCAGTCGAAAATAAAATTATGGGGTCATATTGAAAAAAATAATAATAATATTCAGGACGATGTTGCCACCAGCGTCACAGGGTCAATTTTAGAAAAAGAAAAAAAAAATCAATTTTGGGATGCTAGTGACAACAATGTCTCGGGTCAATTTGTAAAAAAAAAATGGAGACGGGAGGTTGTTGCCACCAGCGTCCCGGATGTCTTTGTGAAAAAAAATTTGGGACGCAAGGTGAGAGGAAAATTTGAAAGAAAAAATATCTTTTTTTTCTTTTTTATGATTTGTTATTGTTTTATTTAAATAATGCATGAATTTTTAAAATTTTAAGTATCTCTTATGATAAGCATTAGGAAAAATAAATAAATATTTTTATTTTAATATAAGTGTATATCACAATAACTTCCTAAAATTAGAAAAAAGAATTTTTTTTCGTAATTCAAATATAATAACAATTGCAATATTTTGATGTTAAATATATGATCACAATTGTATGGCAGATTTAATAAGGTTGTAGTATTGACAAATGCAATTCTTTTTTTTTTTTATTGAATACTCAATCCATCAAATCGAATAAAGGATTTCCATTTTTTAGATATGCGGAAGTAAGTATCGTCGGCCACGTCATTCAAAAAATGTACAAGCCATTATGGTGCTTGCACTTTGTTGGTATCATGATCCCAAGTAGCGTGTTTATTGCCCAACATCATATGGAAATGTTTGTATCGTTTTCAAAAAGCTCAACTCGGGCGGTTATGTCATTCATGGTGAAGTCTTTCCCGAACTTGATATTGATTCCGTCCAATAAAATCCACGTGATATTGTTGTGTAATCCTCTTCTTGGTTTGTAGAGTCCATTGAGCTTTCTCTCATAGAGCTCGTCAACAAGCGCGATATCTATATGGATGCTCCTCTCGATTAAGTTTTTATCGTAGAAAAAGAACTCTTCTTCAAAATCAAAACTTGGTACATTGTTAGGCTGATAGGAACTCTTTTTTTTTTTTTTTTTTACTTTTGGTTTAGACTAGGATGATTGTAAAATACTGTGTAAGTGAGATGTGGTTAGGAAAATAGGTTCCAACATTCTCTTTTATAGGTGCATAATTTTTGAAAGTATATGTGTAGTAAATACGAAGTAAAAAAAAGTGAATCATATAGGTAATCATATTGGGCATTTGAAAAGGAACTTCGACTGTACAAAGATTATACACTGAAAATTTTTAAATGATTAACTGAAAAGTAGTTTTAAGTGTGGTCTTATCATGTAAACCGATGTCTCATGTAATTGAGTAACTATGAATGACAAAAATTAAGAGAATAGTAACATTGATTGGAAAATTTTGAATTACCCAAAATCTATTCAATTTATTTCATTCAAAGTTAAAAATAGATTACATGCATTGTTCAGTCTTGTCAAGCACTATGACAATGAAAATGTAATGGACACTAATGTTGCAGATATAACAGTGTGTTGTCATGACTGAACTTACTCTTATCAATGTTATCCAAGTATGCAAATACTTCTGGATCCTGGACTTTAATCTGCTCCATTATTTTATGAAAGACTGAAACTCTAGGTTCTGATATAGTTTTGAAACACATATTCTTTAATTTCACAGACTTGAAATGCGTATTGAAGTTAGAAGAGACATGTCATAAACAAAAATAGTTGTATCCAACAGGTGGCAAAAATGTTGGAACTTGTTGTAGTGCACTAAGTAATCCAGCATGTCGGTCAGATATAAGACAAGCCCTTTCTATGTCGCGAACAATATGTTTCTCAACCATGTGAAGGAACCAATGCCATGAGTTATAACTCTCTGAATCAACAATTACATAAACTAGTGTAATGACTTGTTGGTTTGCATTAATTATACATGTCATTAACAATGTGTGCTTGTACTTTACAACCAAAAAAGTTTCATCAACACTAATGACTTCGTGATAATGTCTAAAGCCTCGATATATGGTCTAAATGCCAAAAATACAAACCTTAACATATGCACACCAAGTACTCCCAAAGATTTGTGTAGCTACTCAACCAGTGTCCTTAGGTTATACGTCTGCAAGGCCTCTATGTATTTTGGTAAATGTTGGACCGAGATCTCCCACGTCCTGTACATATTTTCACGAGCACGTCGCAAACTTTGCTTTGCCTTGTGATATGGCACTTATAACCATATTCTTATTCCACAACAATGTGGACATGCAAGACTCTATATAACAGATCTCTCTCGACCAAAGTGGTAATGAGCATAGCAATCATATGTTCTTACACAAATTGGGTGATCATCACGTGTAAGAGATGCAAGAAATTCTTTGCGTAGAACCCAATCTGGTGATTTCTCAAACACCATTTCGTTTACGAAAACTATCACGGAGACACCATTTACATTCAGGTGAGCGATTAGCTGGTGAATTTGGTATATCTGGATTATTCTCTCTAAGTGGTTTCGTAATAGAAACAACTTTCTAAATCTTTAGGTTGCTTAGTTCTACTCTATACGCACTTGGCGACATGCACAAAGTAATCTTTAACAACCCACATCATATATTTTTATCTCTAAAAATCATGCTTTTTCTCAACACTCTTTCATCTTTGTCGTAGTAGTGGTCCTATTGAGGGGCACCAATAGAATCAATAAGGATGTTTTCGTAGTCACAATCAAAATTTATGGTATGTTCTTGTAAAGTCCCGATCCTCCATCCACTCATTTATGGGTTGTAGGGCCACGTTCAACTATGGTAGGTTCAAAATGATCTTCATTTGTTATACTGCTGCCCAACTGAAAAAACTACTTGTCTGTTTCATTTCCATTATCTAATTCATCTAAGCTCTATTCTGGATCGCATCCTTCATCCAGTCCAAAGTAATCAACTGTATAGTTTGGGATCACTAGTGGAGGATGCTCGGTGGGATCTAAATTTGGATAATCGATATTAGTTGTTCCACCCTCATCTCGTAGCAGTGATGCGTATATGTCATAATTATTACCAGATGAAGTATTTGCCATATGTGCGATTACTTCTAAAATATACAAATTAACCAAGAATTACAATGATAGAGATTCTAAATAAACAACAAGACTTTCACAATAACATTTTTCACAAACAAATAAACTAAATATTCATAAATAATTAACAAATAAATACAAAATGAATAAATTAAAGTTTTCCCATAATTAACAAATTTTTCACAAACAAATAAATTCAATATTCATAAATAGTTAACAAATAAACTCAAAACCAGTAATTTAAAACAAAAACATACTTAATAATTTTTACACAATCAAATAAATTCATTATTCATAAATAATTAACAAATAAACACAAAATGAATAAATTAAAATATTCACATAATTAATAATTTTCTCACAAACAAATAAAATTAATATTTATAAAAAAAATATTAACAAATAAGCACAAAGAAAATAAATTAAAAATTTTACATAAATAGAAGAAACTTCACAAAAAAAAATTAAGATTTTCACATAAATAGAAAAAAAATTCACAAAAAATAAATTCAATATTCATAAATAATTTACAACGAAACAAAAATAAATTGAAATTTTCACATAATTAACAATTTTCTCACAAAAAAATAAAATCAATATTAATAAATAATTAACAACTAAACACAAAATGAATAAATTCAAATTTTTACATAATTAGAAACTTTTTCACAAACAAATAAATTCAATATTCATAAATAATTAACAACTAAACTCCTACCAAAAAAACAATAATAATACATTAATCAATAATAATTAATTATTTCTAAAAACAATTAAACAAAAACTTGCAAATAACTAAATTTTTTAAATAAAAAAAAAATTTAGGATAGAAATTACCTTGTGAACATAAGTTGTCTGTCGCTGCCGGCTTGTAGCCGGATTTTTTTTTCTTCAAAATGTTACAGAAACAGATGAAGACAGAGACAAGAGAAGAGGAGAGGGGTGGAGTTTATTAGGTTAACGTTCCAAATATTTTTTTTCAAAAATCACCCGGGACGCTGGTGACAACAATGTCCCATCCCCAAAATATTTATTTTACAAATTGACCTAATTTTTTTTTTTTCCAAATTGACCCGGGACATTGTTGCCACTAACGTTCCAGAATTGAAATTTCTTTTTAAAAAATTGACCCTGGCGTCGCTGAATATTATTACTATTTTTTTAATTTGGCCCCACAATTCTCATTTTCGACTAAAACAGTTCGCAACGCGATTAGCAATTGCATCTCGCTTTAATCGTTTGTTTTTTTTTTAAAATTAGCGAGACGTTATTGGTAACAGCGTTCCAAATCTATCTTATTAATTTTGGCGACACTTGCATTATTTTACTTTCTAATAAAATTTGTATTATTTATTAAATTTCGCCGATATATTAAGTGTTTGCACTCTTGAAGCAATGTAATATGAATTAGTTAGGTTCCAACTTCTTAAAATGTGGAATGCATGACCAGATAAATAACACATTGTCTCAAAATCCACACGGCAAACGGGCTTTATAAATTTGGACCTTGTGGGCCATCAGTTACGTAATAATGCAAATTCGGGCCCAAATTGGTAAATAAACATGCGCAATTGCATTCATTTATACCAATTTCATGCAAGGTTCAAAAAGGCGTGAGGCGTGGCAAGTCGCCAATGCCAAACCTCAAACTTTGAAAGCGTGAAAAGACGTTTAATATAGGACAATTTAGGTATTTGTTATCTTTATGTATTATGTAAACATGTATTTAATACCCCTATATAAAGAGAGTATTTGATTAATAAGAGAACCCTAATTCTACCGTCTCCTTCGTCTCTCTTTTATGTCTTCTCCTTATGTTTTTCCTTTTACATATTATCAGCACGAAACTCTAACCTATGAGAGAGATCGACAAATAAGCCTCCATACCCTATACACAATTTTCGTAGGTCAAGATTCTAACTGCATTGTAAGTTTAAAAAATCATTTTCTCACGTTTCAACCGTTCGATCGTGTTACAATTCTTATAGAACATTCAAGACCTATTTAATTATGTTCTGAACGGTGGAGATTGAATTTGGTGAAACAAGAAAATATATACAAAATTCCGAACAAAGTAGATTTTATTTTCGGAAATTTATGTGCAGCGGTTTTCAAAATACAATTGCGTACAATAGAACCGTTGAAACAAGCCAGGTTTTGGATATATTATTCAAAACATATGTAAGTTCAATCTGAATGGTGGAGATTTGAATATGATATTTAAATAATTATATAATGAGTTCTGAGCATAGCTTATCATGTTTCCCTAAACTGTTTACCCAGCTTATATTAAAAATTCAATTACGCACAATATAACCGTTGGATGAAGATGGATTCTTGATATAATATTCAAAAGATATAGTGGTTAGATATGAACAGTGGAGATTGGGTTTGATGGTGTATATCATCAGAAAGCGGACAAACCTATTGAAAAACAAAACTAGGAAAGAATCGTGTCTTTCCTTCAAGGTAATTCGAATTATCCTATTGTTTATTAAATGCATTTAATAAGTATTTATTTATATGGATATATGGTATGATATGTATTATTGTGCACAAATCATGTGTATGTATATATGTTACCTATGATTATATGCATGTGATATTATGTACAATATTGACAAACATGAAATTTTGCAATAGTTTAATGATATTCATAGAGTACATGATTAGCTGAAAGATTGATCATGATTTTGCCAATATGTTTAGTTAATCATGAATTTCGACGAATTGATAGATTCATGTATGTTGATCATGGATTTCGATGAATTGATATATTCATGTATGATCATGATTTTGCCAATATTTAGTTAATCATGAGTTTCGATGAATTGATAGATTCATGTATGTTGATCATTAATTTCGATGAATTGATAGATTCATGTGTGTTGGTAATTCTCTTCAAGCTGATTTTATAAGCTACTTTCAATATATGTATTATTGATTGTACATTTGCATATTTTCATGACAATGAAAGTTCATGAACAATAAAAAAGATTGTATAAATAAGTCTTGTGATAAAGTATATTCACATGATATCAAAGAAAGATTATGACATACTTAAAATTGTATAAATAAGTCTTGTGATAAAGTATATTCACATGATATCAAAGAAAGATTATGACATACTTCAAATTCATTATCTAAAGAAATTGATTGAATTAACTCAATCTAAATACAATTTAATATACTCAAAAGAAATTGAGTACTACCATCATTGGTTTGATGTGGAAACTATAAAAACTACAAATTCCATAATAATATCATACACCAACCCCCCAACTGACAAAGAATTGTGAAACTAAGTTAAAGTCAATTCTCTAATGAAACTGAGACTTCATATTGACCCCGAATCTTATAATGGAAGTATATGTAGTTGAAAATTTTCAATAAACTTTGGAATGTGCTCTAAATGAATGTTTTAGAAATTTTATGAAACACTACTTCTAAGCCTAAGAATTTAGTAAAAAAGGAAATTTGTTTGCTTGCTAAAAAGAGTCAATGACTTTGATATGTTGCGACTAAAAATATTTCTTACCATATGTGAAAAAGAAAGTCATTTTAAATGACAATAAGTAATTGAGAGACATGACATTATTCTTCATAATACCAATGTTAGACCTCCGAATAAAGAAATTTCTTGAGGCTAATTAGGATCGATATGAATAGTGGAAATAACCTCAAAGTCAAGTGGAAGAGACATGTTGGTCCCTATCTATGTGGGAAAAATGAACCACAAGGTGAGATATGTAAAAGTTCATGATATTTAATGGTCGTGGTAGAAGCCATGGAGGTTCTCCCAATAACCGTGATTAGTTAATGTATATCCTCTATTTTGATTGATGAAATTTGTTTGTTTCTTACTTTACAAAGAACTTGTGAAAGTATAATCAATCATTCATATTAGACTATTGTATTTGGTCTTAAAATTTATTTTGAGTCATATTTATGTGATGTGGACTGATTTAAATTAATTATTATTTTTAGCTTATTGGTAAATTTTGTATTTCATTCTAATACATTGAATGTAATTGAGTTTATTTACCACACATTCACATAGAAGGTTCACGAGTAAACTAAATGTAACATATCTAACAAATAATGTAAAATATTAGAATAAAAAGTATTTCGTTCAAATATCTCTGAAGAATGTGAGAATTTGTCGACGAATAGATAATTATTCACTAAATTGATGTTTATATGTGAGAAAATCTTGATGCCTAGTGGTACATTGATTAAAGTCACAAAAGCTCAGTATGGACCAAGAGCGAAATGAACCTTGTTAAGTTTGATGATATTCATGTTGATGATTATCATTAAGAAGTACATTATGAGAATGGAACTATGCCTTTAATTTATGTGGAAGAAAGCACGGTCTAGAGTCAATCTAGTAATTTTACTTTACTACTTTTTGATTATTGAATCATAAGATATGACCAACTAAGAACTTTTGGACACTGACTCATTCAAGGTTTGACACGACTAGTATGGATTCTTTGGTCGTCGTGATATGATGGTCCATATTATAAGAAATTAACATGGACATCTTTTATTTTGAGTGAAACACAAAACGAGATAGAAGTTTGATGCACAGTATAGTTTCGAACTAATGTTGTTAAATTACAGCTAGTGCATTCTAAAGTACTAGGAGCACTACACACATTCATATCTCAAAGATGCATCACTCGTTTTTTTCAAAACTTGTTCATTAGCAAAATTGTATGATTGAGACCTGCATATGCTAAAGACACAAAGTATAATATTGAATTCTTATAATTGATAATTGGTTATACATGTGGACATAACCATTCTAAATGCGGATCATTAAATTATTTTATAGTTTTGGTCGATGTTTCGGCACGTATTGTCCATAAAAATGTTGTATTTGTAAAACTTATAGCACATTTAGTATGATTGAGGACTCACCACCCTTATAGAGCACCCAAACTTATAATGCTAGAGAGTTTACATCAAAAGTATTTGATAACTATTGCATCTTAATCAAGATCGATGTAATACATCTTGTACCCTAATGTGCATATATAATAATGTCTCAAAGAAGACACTGTTGAAAAGAATATAGATGGTGACTAAGATAATATTTATGCGCACTCATATATTTGTCTCTGCACAGGGTTATGCAATATTGCACGCAACTCTTACTTATTCGTTTATGAACCACTGCTAACCAGATGTTTTGCGTACCAGTTGGTAACTGCATATAAGCCTATAATTTATATCTACGCATATTTGATTACGCAGTATATGTGCCTATTGCGCCCCCGCAGCGCATTCATATGGGTTTCTAAAGACGATTAAATATTTATGTTGGATATGAATCTCCAACAGTCACCCGCTATTTGAAACCTTTGACATACGATCTCTTTCTCGCTAAATTAGCGAGTTTGTCACTCTAATGAGACAATCTTCCCGTCGTTAGGGGGAAATAAGAAAAAGTATTTTTTAATGGAACGCTAGGAATAGTTTCATACTATGTCTCATTATGATCCCTGTTAGAAGAGTTTTAGTGGTGTTGAAATGAATCAACGGGTTCATGGCTTGGTATTATCGGAATTCGATTCGATTGAAGTATTCAATGTGTTTCAAGCTTGAAAGATAAAGGAAAATGAAAATAAAGAAAATTAAAATATCTAACTATCCTATAATTGAAATGCAAGTGGGTAGAATGCCACGTCGTATGCCTCAAATAGAAAATGCAAAGCAATAATAAAAATAAGCAAGAAAATGCAATGTTTCACCGAGTACAAGCGTGCAAGCACAAGGTACAACTATGCATAAAAACTCAAATAATAAAAATTAGAAAAAATTGAAAGCATGGATGTATAATGCAATGAAAATAGACGAGAAAGTTCAAAACTTTAAGGAAAATAACAAGCAACGAAGCCTAGATCTAGGATTAAGCATGAAACAAAGCATGAAAATTAAATTGCAAATAAAGCATGTGAAAAACTCAAAACCAAGACGATCCAAGAGCCGATCTATGACCTAGATGTGTCACTCATCTAGATTCCATAGCCAAATCATATGTTTCATCATGAAATCAAGTAGCTAAGAGAAAAAGCATAACATGAAGAACAAAGCATGGAAATGAAGAACAAGCATGGAATTAAAGCATAAAACATGAAATTGAAGGGAAACTTACTTGAATTAAGTAATGAAACAAAGCTTGAATGTAAATTGCATCAAAGTAACAATCCAAAGGAGTATTTGGATTCTTCTTAGGCTTACAAACCCAAGGAGGCGCTTGAAATTAAATCTAATCTAGAAAAGGAAATTACATGAAAGCTTGAAATTGAATCTAAAACCTAAGAGAGAGAAATTAGATCTTAAAAACTAGAGAGGATTTTTAAATCCCCAAACCCATGCTTGGGTTGGGAGAAAATGAGAGGTTCTCTCCAAAATGAAAGAAGTCTACTATTTATATTACATTTAATTGGGTTTAATTGGAGTTAAAATGAGCCAAATTGGGCTTTTTGGACATCTTGGCTTGATTTGGCTCAAGGTGGCTCGGTCTTGGATCAAGGTGGCTCGGACTGGACGAGCCTGGGTGTGGATGATGGGTCCTGGGTGTCCTTGGTGGGTCCTGGGCGTTTTTGGCCTAGGTGGGGGGTGCTGGCTGGAGATGGCGCGCGGACGGCGCTGGGACGGCCAAGAGATGGCTGCTGGGCGCTGAGATGGATGGGAGATGGCCAGGAGATGGCTGATGGGCGCTGGGATGGATGGGAGATGGCCAGGAGATGGCTGCTGGGCGCTGGGTGGCGCTTGAATGGCTGGGAGATGGCCAGGAGATGGCCATCATTCCAGAATGCTTTCCCCTTTTGAGCTCCTTCTTGGCATAACTTTGGCAAGCCCTTGGCAAGGAGATGGCTTGATTTTTGGCCACCATACCACATATTGATTTCAAATCATTAAACCACCTATTAAATGAGAATTTTCAACATAAAAAACCAAGAATTTCACCAACCTTAAATCAATTAAAACCATTCAACCCAATTAAACATAAAATCAAAAGAAGAACACAAAAACCCTAAAATAAGAAAAATAACCTAGAAAACAAAGCTAAACGACTCAAGAACCACTAAAAATAATATAAAACCCTATTAAGAACACGAGAAAAACACAACAATTACATGCAAAACAATCCCGCATTTCACAATGTAACGTGAAAGTAAAGTAAACAATTGATCTTCAAAGTATAGAAGACTCCATTTCTAAAGTGACGAGATTATATATATACCAGCTGCAAATGTGTCTGTAAGGTTAAAAGTCCCCATAAAGGGCACAATATCGCAGATTAAGACATTGCAACCATAGTTAGTGGAGGTGTGGTTGAGGTCGTGACTCCCAAAAATAACAAGGGGAGGTCACTTGGTTCGATCAATACTCGCCCAAAGAATAAGAGGGCATGTATGACACAACTTCAATTGATCATCAATGAAGATAATTCCTCTCATGAGATTATCTCTAGTTATACTTATGTCCATGAATCATTACTGGAGAACGCTCTGATGTTTAATATGATTCCAAAGAATAAAGAAATCTCAATGTACTATGAGAGTTTATATAAATTGATGGAAAGTTTTCCACACACATTGGTGATGTATACACTGTTGCTCAAGGAATCATAGAGCACATGATATCAAGTCACGCTCTATTAAAATATCAATATAGAGCAAATTGACCTAAATGTAAAGAATCAGTCCAGATAGAACTAAATTCACTAACAACAAGACATATATTTGGTCTGGTAGTGCTAACCTCACCAAGTGTAAAGCTTGTAGGACATAAACAAAGTTTTTTCAGAAAGCGTAATGAGAAAAATAAAGCCATGAGATGGAAATCTAAATTTGAAGTACAAAGCTTATCACAACGCCCTAGAATTGACTATGGGGATATGTACTCTCCCATAATAGATGTTATAATTCTAAAGAATGAGAATGCAGCTTATACCTGTGGTTACATCATATCTTTATGGGAATCATGATTTAGAGATATATACGAAAGTGCTTACAGGCCTTTTCTTGCCAAGGCAAGTGACTCTAAGCCACGGAGTGCATTTGCAATTAAATTGAAATGCTCACTTTATGGATTGAAACAATCCAGACGGACTTGGTATAACCGTCTAAGTGACTACTTGATTGGGAAAAGATAATCTATGCCCTTGCGTATTTATAAAGAAAATTAATATCAAACTTGCGATTATAATTGTATATGTCGATGAAAGGAACATAATATCCAGTCTTAATGAAATAAGAGATATCATTAGTTATTTGAAATTCTTAATTTGAAATAATGAATCATGGAAAAACTCGGTCATGTTAAGGCTTTAAACTAAACCCGAGTTTGTGGAATATTAAATTATACAGTTTGCATATATCTAAAATATGATCAGGCAATTAAATATGGATAAGTGCAATATGCTAGCACTCCTATGATTGGTCAAAGTGAAGATATAAGTAAATATCAATTTCGTCAGTGGAATGACGAAGAACTGGTGGGAGCTGAAATTCTCTACCTATGTACAATATGCGCATTATTGTACCATTACTAATACACTTGACCAAATATTAATTTCTCAAAATTGTTATCTTGATTTAGATCAAGAAAGCGCAATGTCACTGGAATGGAATCAAAACGTACTTTGATACCTTAAAGAAACCATTGACGCGAGTTTATTTTTCTCATTCATAGGACTGCAGATGGACTTGTAACCCCTAAAGAAAATGTTGAGTTTACTTTCTACTGTGAAACACCAAATAGTATCGTTGATGTTAGTTACTCACTCGATCCATGTAAAGAGATCATTATCATACATGTAGTAGTTCGTGAGTATTTAAGGTAAATGTTATGATCATTCATATATTTGATAATAGTGGCTTGAACTCTATCACTGAACAAAATGTGATAATACGAGTAATATCACCACAACTCTTCTAAAACCAACAACTATGCAATTTCTCAAGAATCAAGTAAATTGAGGAAGTTGAGACTTTCAAGTTCTCTTGATAGATGTACATATCAAAGAGAGGTGTAGACTTTAGGGGGAGTCTCAACATTGGTGTGGTGTACTCTTTTTCCTTAGACCAAGTTTTATTTTTCCCATTGGATTTTCTTACTTGGAAATATTTTAACGAGGCAACAATGAAACACCATTTCACCATTTGACTTGACACAAGGGAGTGTTGAAGGAAAAACACAATTAGTATGTCTTTATCAATAAGAGCATCTTTAGTAGCCCTCCCCTCCCCCTTTTCAATTCTCACTCCGCCACGTCAGCAAAAATACACTCCACATCATTTCTCTCCCATTCCCCTCCCCTATCCCTTTTATCTCATTTATTCTCCCTACCCACAAACTTACTTTTTATGGTCCCACATGTTCCCCATTAATTATTATTTATACTTTTTTTATTTCAATACAAATTATATTTATCTATTATCTATTTAAACATCTTATGA
Source organism: Phtheirospermum japonicum (assembly GCA_014905375.1). Taxonomy (NCBI): domain Eukaryota; kingdom Viridiplantae; phylum Streptophyta; class Magnoliopsida; order Lamiales; family Orobanchaceae; genus Phtheirospermum; species Phtheirospermum japonicum. The sequence continues at coordinate 904,468 of BMAC01000007.1, read as the reverse complement.
ACATAAAAATCATATAATAATAATAATAATAATAATAATAATAATAATAATAATATATTTATATTTATATATATATATAAATAAATAATATTATTTTTTTGAGATAAGATGTGATATTTTATTTTATTTATATATCTATTCTTGATTTCTTTAACATATTTATGAGTACTTTAAAATTTTAATTAATAATTAAATGTTTATATTTTTAGGTTTAAAATTTTATTTTATTACAATAAATTCTTTTTTTTTAATTTATATATATATATATACCAACGCCTGCGGATGAAAAACAAGGAAGGAAAAAGAATTGGAGGAAGAAAGGAAGGAAAAAAAGGAAGATGAAAGGAAAAAAAAGTGCTTTTACCGGTCAATGCAGAGGTGGGGCCCACAACCCCACTCTCCACACGGCGCGTGCAGTGCACGCGCCTATATGATTG
>BMAC01000007.1:884316-903971 GCA_014905375.1 Phtheirospermum japonicum | reverse complement strand
TTCCTTTTTTTTTTCTTTTCCCTTTTTTCCTTCCCCTCCACCTTCTTATCCCCCTCCCCCAACCCAACCCCTTGATAAAGATGCTCTAAGTAACTGATGAAGGACAATTTAGGTATTTGTTAAACATGTATTTAATACCTCTATATAAAGGGAGTATTTGATGAATAAGAGAACCCTAATTCTACCGTCTCTTTCGTCTCTCTTTTATGTCTTCTCCTTATTCTTTTCCTTTTACAATCTACATATTTTTCGACATATTTAGCAAAATACTAATCATCTATACAAAATCAACGTACTTTCATGGACATATGTTAGCTGATCATACTTTTGAAATTATACGTTATACTTTTGATGTACAATATCATACTTTTCAAAACAACTATTCACATTTTTCTAAAAAGTATGAATTCCACAATAAAAACATGACGTTTTACTGTAAAAGTATGATCGTCTACATAAGACACTCTTATAATAGTTTTTGCGAAATATTAATTATTTGATCATTTTGTGATGTCATTATAAATTTTGTAATATTTAGCTAAATTAAAAAAAAATCAGGTTACTCATCTAAAAAGTATGCGCCTTTTCACGCCTAGGCGATCAACAAAATAAATTGACCGCCTTTTCACGCGCCTAGTTACTCCTCACGCCTTTTTAACTAAGTATTTGAAGTTTTTACTCTGTTTTATTATGTAGGACGTTTAAGAGTCTTAAGTTTTATCCTAATCAAATGTCGTTTTAGCAATAATATTGCTTAACACCCTTAAATACCCTTATCCTGTAAAACACTACTTCTCTCCTTTTTTATATCTCACTTTTTCTGAATTAACGATTGCACTTCTTTGCACATATACCGCCATTTTTATTAGATAGCTCAATTCTTTCCACATGTATATTTATATGGTACCAAAAGAGTAATCCATAACATCCCAACAGAATTGAAGAAATTTTTTTATTTGTACATGAGAAAGCGGAGAGGAAAAACTCAAAAATCCTCAACCAATTTCAAAATTTGAAGGAATAAGATGAGAAGTTGTATACCATGAAGACATATTTTGATCATCTGAATTGTTTTGAACAAACTTTATTACGAGGGAGAGCCAGATGAAAAAAAGATTTGACAAGTAATCTTGACGATGCTGAAGATTTCTCTTCCAAATTACTTCTAAAAATCGGTCTCTTTGATTTTTTTTTTTTTTTTTTGGGGGGGATGCTTTCAATTGTAGACAAAGAAATTCCTTTATTTACATTGCAAGAAGGTTGGTGAAGTGATAATGGCCATTTCATCCCATTTATTATTTTTTTTATGGATATTAGATAATGACTTTTTCATCCCATTTATTATTGTTTTTTTTATGGACGTTACTTGATGTTTTTACACACCAATTTCGTTTAGCAGTGCAAGAGGAGGAGGAGTCATTAATATGGGTTGATTATTTTTTAATAAGTATATTTAGTTCTTAAACGTCCTACATGATGAGGGAGTATCCACTTATTTGTTAATGCTGCTGACGCCCTAACCAAGGTGTCACTCAGCCGTAGCTCCGGATGACATGTGTCATTTTACAATAGGTACGGTTTATTAGTTGACTGGTTCTAATATTATAGTTCGTATTATTTTGTTACCAAAGTGGAATTTTTTTAGTTGGGTATAAATAAGGACTTTTTTCCATTATTGTTTATTCACACATTTTCTTTCTAATGTTTATTCTTTCTATGTTTCATTTTGTTCTCTGTTCATTTCGTCCTTTATTTTTTTTTTCAATAACCGTGTTCTTTAGATAAGAAACAAAAATGGCGATGTCCAAGTTTTCATGGAAAGTTCCATGACGGTGTTTAAATTATTCGGATACTTCAGATCTAACTTTTATGTTTTTCAGTTAAATCAAGATTATAATTGTCAGATCTAATTTTTAGGTTTTTCCACAGCATAGATTTGCAGGCTTAATATGTGGATCTGTTGTTTCATTGGTAATCAAAACATTTGCAGAATATGGTCTCAACTAACAGGGAAAGATCCATTTCGATGTTTAAATGATTCTATTTGTTTATATCTAATTTTTCTATTTTAATTGATTATATTGCGATTATAATTTTCAGATCTTAAATATTCTTCATGGACGCTGGATTCAAATAAAAGTGAAGGATATTATACGGTATGTAAATTATTCTGCTTGTTCAGATCTAATTTTTCTTTTTTTCGATTAAATTGCGATTATAATTTTCATATCTCATTTTTAATTTTTTTTTTTTCCGATTACAAATATTTACCAGTGTATTGATTCTCTTATGTTTCATTTCCAACCAGAAAGCCTTCGGATTATGGACTCATTTATTAAAAAATATCCACTTCGGTTGTTAATTTCATATAATTATGGTCAGTATTATGAATTAGAACCTGAAAAATTAATATAATAAATTTACGGCTGTTACTCCATTTTTTTCAGATCTGCTTTTAAGTTTGTTTTATTTTTGAAATTCTTCGTACGTTTTTTATTTAGTTATCATATCTGCTTCTTGTTCAATTAGTTGTTTTAATTTCCTGTTTTCTTTGTTTTTGTGCATATCAATGATTACACTGGATATCCCATTTTGGAATAGAGATTTATGATAAATCTGCGCTTATGGTAAATTTTTTTTTTCAAGAATCACAAATAAAAACTAATTTTCAAAAACACAATTATACGTATTATTTAATACATATACCTATTTATATATATCATTATGTCAATTCTGCATATCAAGGAATTTTTATAGCCTTACCAATTCTGCATATTAAAATATATTTTTATCAAAATTTTAAATTCCTTATTAATTCGAAGATCTTTTAATGATAGAAACATTTTTCGAATGATTATAGAATATTAAAGAACCTATAGTGGAAAGATATATTATTGGATTCTTTTCGTCATCATTCCGTATCCAGAGATCTGTTAAGGGTATTTATTATTCAAATTAAAATACATCAAGTAATTTTATTACAACTAAATGATACTCTCTCCGTTTCTTAATAAGTGTCGTTTTAGAGTTTTTGTTCAAAATTAAGGAACATAATATTTGACAAATACATCCTCAATCAATTAATAATATACACATTTAATTACTTCCATTCTTTCCCTTTAGTTATTCTATTACCATAAAGTTGTTTATATTTCTTAAAATAAGTGGGGATAAAACTGGAATAAAGTGGCGAAAAACTCTAAAACGACACTTAATTTGAAATAAAACTGAGTCTCTAAAAACGACACTTATTTTAAAACGGAGGGAGTATTAAACTAACCATTTTATATGACCATTCAAATTCTTATATTGTTTGATTAATTAAAGGATTACAATTATAATTAGGGTTCTTTAATAGTTTTACTCACCATTGTTTTCAGAATATAAACTAATATTGTGAAGGATTATAATTTCTTTGTTATTACAAGATTATGTACTTTCAATTTTAAATTAAGAAAGATCGGGAATTAAGGTTTTTCAAAAGTAAACAATATATTCTTTAATAAATCAATAACGATCAATGATAAAAATCTTAAATCATTCAATTATTAGGATACAGATCTTCATTAATCAACATATCTTAAAATAATTTTTGAAACCATATTTTGGTATGATTATTAAGACATCGCCTAGCCCGGTTGGTGATATATGGTAATGATGGAAAAACCTTTTTTTTATGGATGATTTATTTCATCATTCCATATCTTTGATTGCGTGTATCCACCACAAACCAACACAAGAATCAAGGAAAATATAAAGATGATTTGTTCAACAAATGAGTGTATCCACCACATCGAAATTCAAGAATCAATAACATGTGGAGATAATTTACCTATTAAAATCTTATTTTTTTTGTTTTGTTATATTGCAATGCATGAGATTTCAAGTTCACCCGGTAATTATGTATTATATGCCCACAGTTTTCCAAGAATTCAAGAAATTACATCCACATTCTAAATTTATAATTATAATTTATATATGTAGGCCGCACCTCAAATAAATCTTTCAAAATCTTGGATATACGTTTATTATAATTATAATTATATAATTATTAGTGCTATTGAATTGATATAAAACAATATATATTTAAAGTAGGGAACATCTCACAATATGGAAATAAAAATATACCTGTTAAATTTGACGTCTTTCCATTAATCCTACCAATTATAAATGTTGTTGAACATTATAGGAGCAAATTTCACGGTAAGGATAAATGGAAATTATACGTTTACTATAATTATAATCATATAATAATTAGTGCTATTGAACTGATATAAAAAAATATATATTTAAAGTAGGAAACATCTCACAATATGGAAATAAAAATATACCTATTAAATTTGTCGTCTTTCCATTAGTCCTACAAATTATAAATATTGTTGAACATTGATATAGGAGCATATTTCACGGTTAATATCAATGGAATGGTTAATCAAAAATGTCTAATCATTTATATTTAATTAACTGATTATAATTTTTTCATTCATTACTAATAAGGAATTTTCACGCCGATTAAATAGTGTGTTCTTCTCGATCAGAAATATATTTAATTATCCATTTATTAGTTATTATTAACAATTTAATTATAATAATTACTCATTAACAACAATATTGATATCTTTATAACACGTTGTTCTTTTACTTATATAAAAACAAACTATATGAATTAGTAGAAAAAATAAAGAAAAGCCCATAGTTATAAAAAGCAAAATATAGAAAGTGAGACTTTTTGATTCAGATTATCATCATTCCATATCAACAACCTCACGTAATCTGAAACAGTCCAACACATTACTCAATGAAATCTTTAGATATATTTATTCACCAAAATCTTTTTCTTTATTTGCGTATAGAATACCTAGGATATCAAGTTAACCCCTTATATATATTGAAAATAATTATGCAAAATATCCGGAAAAAAATGTAAGAATTCATTAGTGGATAATCTGGAATATGACAGCATGATTATCGAACAGATTAACAATAATATTATTTATTAAAATAATATTAATCGTTGTTTTGATTAATTTTCCAAAGTCAACAATTAGATAAATGATCAGTAAGATAACAACAAATAATAAATCCTTGCACAATATATATATATATATATATATATATATATATATATATATATATATATATTCGAAATTATCCATTAGAATTATATTATATTGTTCCAAAAATTACCTAAAAAAATAAATAAGGAACAACAACAAATATATCATTGACAGCGTGTGTGTGTGTGTATATATATATATATATACGTTTAGTAAAAAATATAATTATATTATTTATATACAGTTTATGATATTTTCATGATTATCCATAATCAATATACACATCCACCCTATTTGTTAATGCTGTTGACACCCGAGCCTATGTGTCAGTCTGAGGTTGTTCCGGATGACACATGTAATTATCTGATAGCTCTAGACGCTTAGTTGACAGCTTCTGGTGGTTTGTGTAAATATACTACCATTTGGTATTTTTTGACTAGGTATAAACTAGGACTTTTTTTCATTTGTTGGCATCTTAAGATTTTCTAGGGTTTTACCGGCCGCCCTACCTCTCTCTCTCTCCCACTCCACCTTCTTCTCTTTGCTTTCGATTTGGAGGAAGTCCATCTCCATTATTTTTTCTTCGAAAAACCGTCGAATCAATCAAATATAATGTTGGTTCATGTTACGGATCTGTAATTTTCTTTACTTTTTTCTTTTCCCAATTCGGATGAACTGCCTCTTCGATTTTTTGGCAGCATAACTGAAACTGGAATTTTTAAAATTTGTATCGAGAATTTGATGAATATATATAGTTGTTCTTCATCTTTTCATATCGGAATTATATAATCGTTGCCAATATTTTTGATTTATTTTGTTTTCGTATACTGTATTTGTATTTATTTATCGGTCTGATTGTTGTTTTCGCGATTGAATAGTAGAGTGAATTATAATTTATTTTAAATTTGGTTGACCGATTGGTAATGATTCAGAATTTCGTATTTGAAAGTGTCAAATCGATTTGTTTGTCGACTGATTTGAAGGCGATTTTTGACAATTCATCTGGCAGAGAAATCTAGGGTTTTTTATTTGTTTTAATTATGAATCTCAAATACATAATGAACTTCATCGTTTCTTCAGCCCGCAACATATATATCCATTCTTTTTATTAGTTTTCTGTTTTCATTCTCTAATTTTCGGTTTTTCTTTTGCAGATTTTCACAGGCCTCAATCTTCTTAATTAGAAGAATTTTCAAGAACAATCGATCCAAAATATAAGGTACCTCTCTAAAAAATGTTTTTGATTTTTTTCTAGATTCTTAAATCTTTTTATGAAAATGCAATTTTTTTTTATAAACTTCATTCAATCTGTCAAACTAGAAAACATACGTTCTATAAATTTAATTTTTTTTTCTTAGTTTGTTCTCATAATTTTAATTCACAATTCTTTAGTTCCAGTAGATTTGTATTCTTTCTATATTGTTCCTATAATCATGTTTTGTCCTGTGAAATTCAAATCACACAAACAATGATGTATTTTTTTTTCTATACATGTAGTTCATGATATTTTATTCGAATGTTGTCTTTTTCTTCAATTCTATTCTTTCATCTCAAAGTTCACTCCTAAAGTAATTAACCATTTATCCTGAGGAGCCCTTTTCTTTGCTTGCATGCTTAAGCACATATATGTGTATTATATTTTTGTGCAGACTACAATAACAGTTATCCCATCTATAAAAGACTTGAGGAAACAAATAATTGAAATATATTTCTTTATTTCTTCATCTTTTCTGATTTTTCAAGAACGCAAGAAAAGAAGAGACTTGAGGAAACAAATAATTGAAATATATTTCTTTATTTCTTCATCTTTTCTGATTTTTCAAGAATGCAAAATAGAAGAAGAGTGTTATGGCACTGTGTTTGGGGTTTATGTAACTGTTGCAGTGTTCAATTGGGTTTTGCTTTCAAAAAGGTTTATTTCTTTTTTCTATTTCAAAAAGGTTTATTACTTATATGGATTAATTATTTTTTGAATTTACAAATAATTTCGTCCAAGGTCAAGCAATATTCCGATCTGCTTTTTTTCAAACTAATTCTCGATCTACTTATGTGTTTCGTATTTTGATTGGAAATACGGATGATACAGAATTCAGATTTTATGTTCAGTTTCGGATTTTGATTGGAAATTCGGATGATACAAAATTATTTTGATATGTTTATATACTTGATGATGATGCAGATTTTCATCAATTCTCATCTGAAATCTGCCTCTTTTGATTTATACTTTTCCATCTTTATATTAATTTTAAAATCAGCTTAAATATATTATGAGGTATGTTGACTTTTTGATGAGATTTTGATCAGATAATTATTTTCATGTTTTACTTTCTCTGATGACTTTTGAATATTTATTTGTATTAAACCTTGAAGATCTATTCAGAGCCATTATTTTGACTTGTATCCTTTTTGATTAGTTTTTGAATTTATTTATTTTTTTTAGGAAAAATAATATATTTTCAATAACAAATTCTAATTAAAGTTCAAGAACTAGCCTCTTACTTCAAATTAGGTATTAAGTTATTAATCAAACTAGAATCTTAAGATCAAAGACCTATTACATTTAGTTATCCAATTTGCATTAACATATTACACAAGAATGTAGTATATATTTATGCAATTATCGCCTAGATTGTTGACTTTTTCTTCTCTTTGACTTCTGAAGTAAGCTCGAGTGCTTTTTTCGATTCATCTTCAGATTTTCTAAGAGCCCGTCTAAGGACCAGACGATTAATAGGTTGGTGAGCATAAGCAGTGACTCGGCCCCACCATGCAACTAGTCGACATTGGCCAAGGATTTTACGTAATGCTTTTTTGCATAAATTCCTGCCGGTATCGCGGCAGCAACAAAGGCAAGCAAGAAGTAGAACTCAAAAAGTGTGAGTCTTGGGGCTGAATTTGATTTGGTGATAAAATACAAGAAACCCATGTAAGGTATCAAAGAAATAGCAGATAGTTGAGATGTTATGACCGAATAATCAACGTTTTGTGCCCATGAATCATCATCAACTGGAAATAAGAACCCATTGCATACAAACACAATCCCTTTATTATTCCATTTGAAATGGAATTGGTTATTGGGAATGAGAATGGTTTTTCTGCTATCACCCCAGGGATTTATCTGAAAGTTGTAATCTTTGTTTAATAACGATAAACCCACATAAATGGGATGTTTCAAATGATGTTGAATTTGCAGGCAGCTTCCCATTTTAGTTTTTGAATTTATTGATTGGGAACCTTGTTTTTTTTATATTGCTTAATTTTAGTTTTTGATCGTATTGTTGTATTACTTGGTATTTTGGTGGGTTGTCATTTGATTGGTATAATATGGTTAGGGAAATCACCAATTTGAATCGAGATTATAATTTCAGTAATATTTTCCTATTTTCCTTTTTAAGGAAAATAATGTGTGAATTTTATTTTATTTTTTCAACAATCATCATGTTCGAAAGTGGTGGCCAAAAACTGGTGGAACATGAAGGATGATAGAGATTAATTTCATTTTAGATTACAAAAGTAATGGTATGTTTAATACAATTATTCATTGTTATTCTTTATATTATCATTTTTGGAATTTTTGTAAAGTATACAACTTATTATTCTTAAAACCAACTTTGTAAAAGGAAGAGTGACGTACGATGACTATAAATCGTTTAAAGAATTATCAGGTAATCCAAAAAGGAACTTCTCTTTGTGTTTTTTAATTGTGCAATACAAAGATGTTTTTCTTTGAGTCTATGGGAGTCTAGACCAGGATGATGGAACGAGTTTGTATAAATGTATCTGTCTTGCAGAATGAGATGCTGCAGAAGCTTAATTAATCGTGCTGGTGTATTTCACTTATCCTATTTATATTATTGATTGTATTTGTTGATTAAAAAGTCCAATATTAATGACAATATGGCTTGCCGGCCGCTCTACTAAATATTACAAACTCATGAATTTGGTGATTAAATATCATATTTATGTTATTCTTAATTATATTGGCACACGTATATGGTGTTTAGTTATGGTTTTATTTTATTGGTACAATTTGTTGGATGTAGAAGTTAGCAAGATTATATCCAGACAATAAAAATTCTTTCCTTTTGGCAAAGATTGATGGGTATGTGATTGCAACCCGGAAAGAGATGAAGGGTTACAATGCTTTTTATTTTTCTTGAAACATTAATTAGTGCATGTATTGAAACTCAAATAAGTCCTTACTAACCCAGACCAAATCAATTCGTGGTTTTAATAATTACCTTGAGCTATATGATAGGTTGTGTGTATTTTTTTTATTTTTTATTTTGATAAACATTAGGGAAATTCATTTCAATTAGAAATGGTATTATTTCTAAACCAAAATGTATCAACGCTTTAGTTAAAATTAATAATTCATAATCGTATTCAAATTTGCAACCTGAGGATGAATTAAATTCATAAATTAGTATATTTTGCTTTGTCAATATGATCTATGAAGTGTTTTGAGTTTTGTTTTGTAGTGTACGCTAATAATTTACTTTCTCAAATTTACAGTTAATCCCCATACAGAGAGGTTTATATACTTAATGCCTTCATTACGGATCTGTTCTTGGCCTCATCTTCAACGCCCCTATTTTATTCGGTAGAAGCCCCATTAATAATGTTGCAAACTTTTTTTTTGGTTCTGTTTTAGTATCTTTAATTCATTTGATCTGTGTACTATTTTGTTAGATTCGCCTAGCAAAAGTACTTGAATATAATTATCTAGCTATGCCTACATTAGAGATTTGTGGAGAAAGGTACGGACTTTGTGTTCTAATTGAGCGATATGATAATTACTCATTAATTTCTTATGACTGATTTCAATGGTGACGAAGAAGGGGCTCCAAAATATATGATAGGAATCGAAAGTAAAAGGTGTGGATTATTATGTGGTGAGATATTATTGGAATGAACCTTTTTTTCAAGAAAAAAACACGTTTCCAAATTTATTAAAAGATATTAAAAAAATAATTTCTAGCCCACATAAGGAAAAAATGTAATAATTGATAACAAATTTTAAGTGATTATGAAGTTATTATCTTTCGAGAGGTATGGTGGTTTTAATAATATATTTATAAAAAAATAAATGGTCGGTTGGTCATTCAATGGTACAAGGTTGGTCGTTACCCAATTTGGAGAACGCATTATTGAAGCAAAGATTCTTTCTGGAACTAATATTGGAATGAAGGTCTATATTCCACGTACGACATTGAGTCCATCGGATAGCAGGGCCGCGTTTAAATTTTAGAGGAGATAATTTCCACTTATTATCTGTTTTGCAATGACTACAAACAAGAGTCAATGTCAAAATCTATCCAATGTTGGTTTGTACTTACCAAGACCTATTTTTAGCATGGCAGCTCTATGTCACCATCTCTCGGGTGAAAAGACATAAAGGATTAAAAATCTTATGCTGCGACGACGATGGTAACATTGTTAATAAAACAACAAATGTTGTTTACAAAGAAATTCTTCAAAACCTCAAGTGAACATTTTCTTTATTGCTTGAATAATTCAATTTTCAAATTTTTAATTTTATTTTTTCAATTTTGTTTTATTATTTATTTATTTCGTTATGCCCGCGTAATACGCGGGTGTCTATACTAGTATATCAATTCATGTTAACGTGAACCATGACAAATTTTGTGCAAAATAAAATATATATATAGTTAATTCAAAAAATGGCCGGAAATATGCATTTCGTGGAAAACAATTCTCACGAAAAAAATCGACTAATTTTTTGGAAAATATTCTTAAAATAAACAGTAACAGATTTTGTGGAATATATTCTTCATTTCAACCATAACAGATTTGTTGAATATCGCTAAATTTATATGGAGTTCTTTCTTATGAATTATCACAATTATATGGAATTCTATCAATTAATTATGAAATACAATCCATATGTCAACTACAATATCTAATTAATGATATTTCATATATATCCTTATATACAACCCATATCAATTGTATATATAAACAAACGCTGTTCATACGATATTAAACTAAAGAATAACAAACCAGATTTTGTAAATATTTTCCTTATTTATAACAGATACTTAAAATATTCACCAGTCAATTATATATAAATTTTATTTATAGGTCATTTCATTATTAGAGTCTTCTAACCAACTATATAACAAGAAGGATATGTGTTTTTGTGATTCTAAATAACTATTTTATAGTATTCTTAAACAGAAAACTTTTCTCAGTCATTTACAATATGGCGGATCATAATTCAAAAAATAATTGTGCACTACGGAAATTTCAGTTGCAAAAAAAAATGACAAAAAGGTATAAAATTTAATTTTCTTTTATGTTTATGCTTAGAAAATAATAAACATTATGTTACTAATAATAATTTTTTTAATAATATGAATTGTGTTTAACACAATTATTTTTTGATTATTGTTTTATGTTAACTGTAGATCACATTTCAAGTCAATCCGATGCTTCCATTGACGAACCAACATCGAATGGTAATAGTTTATAAATCAATTTATGAAAATGATTGATACTTATATGTATTATACTCAAATAGTATGAAACTATAACATGATTTTTTTTTTTGTTCATAATTGTTAATTGTTTTGTTTTCAATAATTTAATATACCATTAAAATTTGATCGTTCGTGTAATTTCTTCAATTGCAAATAGCTAATGTGTCGATTACCCATGACCCTCCAAACCACTTCAGTTCAACCAGAAAGATTCAAAGGACAATTTCGAATAAAGAACAAAGGCCTCAACCGATAGGTGTATATATAAATATATACTTATATAAATGTACTCTAATTAAACTTAATACAGGATTTTCGCATGGAAATGAAAATATTAATCTGAATAATCGTGTTATTTCTCCATCGTCTTTATCACATACTGTAGCCGCCTCTTCAAGAGGTAATTCAAATTCAATAATTTCAGTATTCTTCGACAATATTAAGATAGATGTCTCAAATAAAATTACATGTGATCCTCAAAATTACAACTCTCTATTTGTGAAGTAAAAGTTATATAATTATTGAATATAATTATTTGTAATTATATTTCGCAGAAGATTATTTGCTTATCTTCCATAGAATATTATATATTTAAATATATGACATATTATTTCATCGAAAATGAATTAGAGTAATACACTAATATAAGTTTTGTTATTTTTTTAAGTTTAATGGTTTGTATAATCTCCTTCCATTATTGAATGTTATAATCATTTTTTCGTTATTTTTATCTTCAAACATAAATTTTCAAACATTAATATTAAATTTACAATATATACATTAATGATGAAAAAATATTAATACATATGAAGTTTCGATATGTTAATTTATGTGCGAGTTTAATTTAAAACAGGATTTACTATTGACAAGGAGAGTTTGCTTTCGAATCATCATGTTCTGCCTCCATCGCCTCTATCTTTCACTGCACATGGTTGCCGAAGTGGTATTTCAATTTTACATTAAAATCTTAGGAAATGTGTTGATCAATGCCGATCGACATCTTATTAATTGAATCCTTTATGATGTTTATCATTCATTGTTATTGATTTAGTAACAATATTCTTCAATTTTGAAAAATATTAATTTCAGATTGTCTTACATTTTGAATAGGTACTACCCCTCATCAATTCACACCTCCCACGCTATTATCAGACTTGACTAATTGTAAGTCTAAAAATAGGAAGACATTTGTTTACGTTCGTCTACCAAACCCAATTCACCCTTAATTGGTCATTTATAATCGACAAGGTCATTTATTACTAACAACAATATAAGTACATATCTCAATTTTTTATAAATGTATAAATTAATTTGCGTATATAAGATGCAACACATTTGAATTACATCCTGAGGTATCCATTATAATCATCAATTATTGGTATATAAAATAATATAATTTATATTTCAGTGCATCAGGGTCACAATTCTGTTGGCAATATTGAACAGAAACAGGCAAGGAAACTCAGAATGGTTGTTCTAAAAAATAAGCGTTCAGGTAATGTTTTTTCTTTTCAAACTAAATCCAATCCAATTAAGAGTGATTTATAACATTCTTTTATTTTTTTTTATTCAAACATTAATAATAAATTTACTGAAAAGTATATATACACACACATATGAGGTTTCGATATGTGAAATTATTCGAAAGTTTAATTCAAAACAGGCCTCACTATAGACAAAGAGAATTCTCATTTGAATCATCAAGTTCTGCCTCCATCGCCTTTGTCCTTGACTGGACCCAGCTGCCCAATAGGTATTTCTATTTTACTAAATATAATTTTGTGAAAAATTGATTAATGAAGATATGTATCTTAATAATTGAATGTTTTATGATGTTTATCATTCATTGTTATTGATTTAGTAAGAATATTGTTTAATTTTGAAAAACTTTAATTCCCGATTTTTTCTTACATTCTGAATAGCTACCACCCCTCACCAACTTACACCGCCCACGCTATTATCGAATTTGACCAATTGTAAGTTTATCCAAATGAATACATTTGTTTATATTCGTTTATTTACCAATACATGGATATATGATTTAATTTTACATTAATTTCATATTAACATATATTATTTTGTGTTCATCAATAAAACAATTTAATCAAGCCATATAATCATGTGATTAATTCTTTTTTGAAGTCGACTCGCGGACTTATCGAGGAAAACGTATAAATCAAACATCATCAACTGTGTTTGAGCTTACCAGAAATTTAAACAGCAATTTCATCACTTTTTCCGGTGTTGAATCAACAGTTAACGACATCATTTCTAATCCACCAGGTCTGTTATTACTTTTAACAATATAAGTACTTTACTTTTAGGATCCAAGAACGGCCGTGTGAGTCAAAAACTCTAATATGTTTTAGGAGGCTTTTTCAACAATTCTTAGTTGATGCCTACACAATGGTCGAGTGTGAAAGGATAAAGTTTATTAGATTTAATCAAGTTTTGATAAGATCTGAAAAATATAAAAAGATGCGGTTTCAAAGGGTCAAACGGATGCAACTTCTACTGGTCAGAGAATAGTGTTACCGACGTCGTTCATGGGTGGAGCTAGGTACATACTTACGGGGGATGAAAGAGTATATTTTAGTTCTGACACCATTTGCAAGACATATGTGAATGGACAAGAAGAACATCAAGTGTACTCGGTCGACTTTCTAAACACAATAAAGTGCTCGGGGATTRCTAATCATYTTTTGAAACTGAAGATTYGAGTTCRGYTTATGTTGATTKYAAARATGGATRAAGCTTCTGGATTATGCAATGGTACAAGGTTGGTCGTTACCCAACTCGGAGAACGCATTATTGAGGCAAAGATTCTTTCAGGAACTAATGTTGGAATGAAAGTATATATTTCATGTATGGCGTTGAGTCCATCTGATAGCAGGGCCCCCTTTAAATTTCAAAGGAGACAGTTTCCACTCATCTTCTGTTTTGCAATGACTATAAACAAGAGTTAAGGTCAAACTCTATCAAATGTTGGTTTGTACTTACCAAGACCTGTTTTTAGCCATGACCAGCTCTATGTCGCCATCTCTCGGGTCAAGAGTCGTAATGGATTAAAAATTTTATGTTGCGACGACGAAGGTAACATTGTTAGTAAGACAACAAATGTTGTGTACAAAGAAATTTTTCAGAACCTCAAGTAAATATTTTTTTTATTGTAAGAACAATTCTATTTCCACTATTTATAATTTTTATTTTTTTTAATTTCGTTTATTATGTATTATTTCGTTATGCCCGCGTAATACGCAGGTGTCTACACTAGTAAGTTACCAAAGACAGTGCCAAGTGTCAACCTGCCGCACTAATTTATTTTTATTGTCCAAGCTATGTGTGTTTATATTGCCAGGTGGAATTAAACACTACCGTCACTCTCCACTAGTAAGAAAAAAAAAATTCTATACAACTTACAAGCAACAATCTTGAATTCTTACAACTTAGGACAAATTACATTTTCCTTTTTGTTTTGTTGTCTGGAATACCACATTTTATGAGTTTCTCTGCTCAAAATCCCTGTTTATTTTCTTGTTTCTATTCACTAACCCAATATCATTTTGCTTGCATGCAAAAATTCGAGTTCTTGATTTCGCTTTTCTGGGTTTTTGCATCTTCAGATTTCAATTGGTAGGTTGATAACATTAATCTCTTGTTTCTATTCATGCATCAATAGTGTTTTTTTTAATTGTTTTTTTTTTTTATTTTTGGATTTTAATGAGATTTTCCCTTTTTTGTTAATTGTCTGTGGTGTTAACAATTTTGTTAGATTTTACCCGTGCTGTCTTTATCTTTCTTTGTAGTTAGTTTCATAAAAAAAGTTAATTACAAGAATGTATCTTTCAGGTTTAATCAAAAAATAAAATAAAAACTCCTACGAGGTTTGTATTTTCTCAATAAATATCCCTTCATAAAAGATGCAAATTGTAAAAGAAAATATTAAGCGATATCGATGAAGATATTGTTATTTTAGATATTTAAATATATTTCAAGATAACTTTTAAATATCTTCTAGGGGGTTTTAAATATCTACTGATATTCCAGGAATTGATATGTGAGGTATAAAAGTTTTACTTGCGTATGAGTCTTTTAAACCCTATTATAAAGGTTTCTTTCTGGAAATTTTATGGGTGGTTTAATTATTTGTGTGCTTTGATTAATTACGCTTACCCTACATCAGGTATGTTGTAATTTTGAAATATAATTAGGCTATTCAAGGGTAATTTTTGCAATTTACCCTTATAAATCGTACTATTAGTCCTTTCATAATGTTGATGCTTAATTAGAAATGTGAAAATTCTGTGTTTATAGCCGTATATATATAATTTGTGTCACATTTTCAGTTCGATATGGACTCAAATCCGGGAATAGCTGCAGTACCACTTCAAACCATTGCGCCGACGAAAAAATCGGAGAAAAGGACTAATAAATCCTCTAAATATATGTATCGCCCTTTTGTATCACAACCAGTGAGCCCAAATCATTGCAATGGTAAACCTTCAACTCCAAAGAAGCCCAAAAAACAAACTCGATCGGGACCAAATGTGGAGAAGAAGGATTTAGTGCATGACGACGAAGTGGGCATCGATTTTTCTAAGGTTCCTCCGCCATTTTGTTCTTGCTCGGGATTCGCTAGGCGGTGCTACAAAGCGGGCCCCGGTGGATGGCAATCCGCATGTTGCACGTATTCATTGTCCGAGTATCCGCTCCCCTTTAAGGCCCGGAAGCCCGGGAAACGTGTGACCGGGAGGAAAATGTGTGGTGGGCCGTACAGGAAGCTTTTGTGCGCACTTGCGAAAGAGGGTGCTGATCTTGGTCGGCCGGTCGATTTGAAGGACCATTGGGCTAAAATTGGTACGAATAAGTTTGTTACGTTTAAGTAGAGGTAAAGTGGTGTTTTAATTTTTGAGTTGGTTTTTGCATTGTACATGTTGGTTTTTTTTGTTTGATCTTTTGGGTGTAATGTTATCTAATCTGATGGCGTAGTAGAATGGGGAATGTGGTGTTTTTGTGAAGTGATTATCAACCTTATATGTTTCCCAAAATTTTACTTAGCGCCTCTAATCATCTCCTATAACCAGCTTATGATGGTTGATTACGCCTAAAAAGTTCTGTTTCGATTCAAAGTTTTTTCTAATAAGATAAAATTTCTTTTTTTTTTTTTATCATTTTTTTTATAAAATATATTTTTATATATAAACATATTACTTTATAGTTTTACATAAATATTACTTTTAGACATAATGAAGTATTTATTTATCAAAGTAGTTGTTTTGGTTGTTTATATTTTTTTACGATGTCTTTATTATTATTTATTATTCTAAATATATAAAATATATTTTTTGTATACTCATATTATATTATAGTTCTACATAAATATTAATTTTATACACAAGTATTTTTTATTTATCGATACAATTATTTTGGTATCATTGGTTTTTTTTTAATTTAAAATTTTTTAAGGAAGTATATTTTTTTTATTATTCTAAGTTTATTTATTACTATCTTATAATTTCTTAATTTTATGTATATTATTTTGTTTAGATCTCTCAATTATGTATATATTGATAAATTAACCTTCAATCATCTACTGCAATCATCTACTGCAATTAGTTAATTTATAATCAGTTGTCAACTATCAATTATCAGTAATCAACTATAAATCACAATCTCTTAGCTACTCAAATCAATTCAGCTATCAATTATAAATTAAAAGCTATTAGCTACTCAAATCAGCTCAACCTAACACTCATATCTTGTGGTGGCTCTCGGAAACAAGGAATATTTGGATTTTTCATAAAATCAGGGGTGTCCCAAATATGGATTTTAATAGAGTAACAAGGAATATTTGGATTTTTCATAAAATCAAGGGTGTCTCAAATAGGAATTTTAATAGAATTTTATATATTCATGAATTTGTGTGGATTTTATTAAATTTAATAGAATTCATCATATTCCATGAAATCCATATAATTCTAAATCAATAGATGGTATAGAATTCAACCAAAACTACATAATTCATGATTCGTACTCACACACGTGCATTCAAATATAAGCATATATCTCATTGATCACAAAAACATCTCATTCCATTAAACCTTTTGAAAAACTTGAAGCATAAAATATGATAATACAACTATAAACATCTCAATACAACTATAAACATCTCATTCTTCATTAAGGATTTACATGAAAACTCACCTTTTGAAAAACTTGGAAAATAACATGAAATATGATAATACAACTATAAACATCACCGCTAGTAATCATTAATTTGTTAAAATACGAACCTTAATTAAAAATTATATATTAGAGATTCACCAATTTTGTATTAAGTAGTATAAATAAAATACGAACCTTAATTAAAGAACTTCTAGTAATCATTAACTTGTTAAAATACGAACCTTAATTAAAGATTATATATTAGAGATTCACCAATTTTGTATTAAGTAGGTTAAATAGGTTGAACATGAACATGATCATAAATTGTTGGAAAAAGGAATATTTACGTAAAGGCTTTGTGAAAGAAGAATTGTGCTCATTGCAAAAAAGATGAGGTTAGGGCAAAAAAAATTCCACGAGTTGAGATAGACGATAGAGGTGTTGATCAGTTGGCGGTTAACCGCCTAACCGCCGGTTTCAACCGCGTTGACCGGTTACGGTTAACCGTTGACCGGCGGTCACGGTTAAAATCGTAACCGTCAATCGGCTCCCGGCGGTTAGGTTACGGTTAACCAAAAAGTAAACCTTAACTGCCGCGGTTAACCGGGTTTTTTTTAAAAAAAACACAAACCAGTCGATCGACTGATTTGTGGCGGTTAACCGGGTTTTTTTTAAAAAACACAGACCAGTCGATCGACTGGTCATTAGTCGATCGACAGCCAATCGATCGACTAGAGTGTAGTCGGTCGACTGATCTGTGAATTAGCCGTTGAAAATCAACGGCTGAGATCAACTAGCCGTTGATGATCGACGGTTCAAATTCAAAGAAAATAGCCGTTGGGCGGTTTAACCGCCGGATTAACTAGCCGTTGATGATCGACGGCTCAAAGCCGGTTCGGGCGGTTAACCGCGTTAAGGCTTTTTATTTTATTTATTTTTACAAATTTTTACACCTATAATACCCCACTCTCCAACACCAATCCTCACACCAATTCATCTACTATTCTTCTTCTTCTCTTATATTTTCAAGTTTAAAGAAGTCAAGTTTCTAATTTGTGCAAGAAATAATATTATCAATAATATTCTTATTATTCATTCCTAATCTCGTTTTACTTAATTCTCTTTTATAATATCACTATGGCAAGCTCTTCCCGTGATGTCAATACCAACACTCCAACTTCTTCTCGTCGAGGTCGTAGGATCTCGACGAGAATCTTCGGCCGTCGTCGGAGATTACGTTTCCGATGAGATGACGGCGGAAGAAGTTGAGAACCTATATAATCAAATCAACTTCGACTCGCAACAAACCAATTTTGAAGAGGAATTACCGAGCTCCGATGAAGAAGAAGCGACCGTCAATTTGGATGAAGATGAGGAGGAAGCGACGGGTGATATGCCGCCGCCTCGATCGAAACCGAGGGAATTACTTTCCCCCATCTTCCGATTGCATTTCACAAAAAAGAAGATCAACGGAGAATCTCGAGCGCAATGCAATTATTGCAATTCTCATTACGCCTTCGGTTCTAAAAATAATAAAGGCTACGGGTCGCTCAAATACCACATGGAGAAGAAGCATCCCGACAAATACGGCGCCGGTAGTTCTCAAACACAACTAAACTTCTCATCTTCATCTACCGCCGCCGGAGGACCGGCGGCCAAGGTACGAGTTCCTCTACTTTATTTCAATATACCGAAAGTGGTCATCGAAAGTTTCTTGCAAAATTTGTTTCCGTTATGAGTCTTCCTTTTAATCATGCGCATAGCGAATTTTTTTGTTTGAAAAAAATAAGTTAAAAAAAAAAGGACTTGAATTTAATTCTAATATTAAAATTTAAAATTAAATTTTAACTTGTAATATTATAATTAAATTGCCTACGTATCCTCGAAAAGGAATCAAAGTCCACGTAGTTCTTTTTTACCTCACTTACCT
>BMAC01000007.1:830422-883724 GCA_014905375.1 Phtheirospermum japonicum | reverse complement strand
TTGCAAAATCTTCGCCATTTTTTTTTGAAGCGAATCGTGGTTTCGTAGATAAGATATAGCACTCCTAATCGGTTGAATCTTAGTTTTAAAAAGAGTTAAAACCATCTTGAACACATAAATTCAAAATATGACAAACGCATCTAACATGAAAAATTTGCCGCCAATAGCGGGTGGACAAGTAATTTTTAACAATTCTATACTAGCCGTATTGGCGGCGGCATTATCAAATGAAATTGAAAAAATTTTGTTAGTTAAATGATACTCGGACAAAACAGTGGAGATTTTTTTCGAAATATTCACCGCCGTATGCTGGCTATCGAACTTTCTATATGCAATTAAACGTTTTTGCAAAGTCCAAGAATTATCAATCCAATGGCAAGTAATTCCCATATAATTATGATTTTTAAAATGATCCGACCAAATATCCGAACATATAGAGACACTATGAGGCAAACTATCAAATATTGAAATCAAATTCAATTTATACTCACCGGCCATTTTTTCAATATCGCGAGTTAATTTATTTCGTGAAATCCTAGTGCTAGATGGTTAAATGCACCCCTAGTATACTCTTCATAATGACTAAACTACGTGGACTTTGATTCCTTTACGAGGATACGTGGGCAAGTTAATTTTAATATTAAAAGTTAAAATTTAAAATTTTAATATTAGAATTAAAATCAAGTCCTTATTTTTTTTAAACTTATTTTTTCCCAAAAAAAAAAAAAAGTTCGACTGCAACTCAGTCGATCGACTGAAATGATCGACTGCATTTCCAAACACCACTCTCTGTCCTTCAGTCGATCCGCAGTCGATCGACTGAATTAAAAAAAAAACGGCGGTTAACTGCCGATTCGGTTAATCGGTTTAACCGTAACCTTAACCGGTTCTCAGTCGGTTAAGTTACGGTTAACCAAAAATTGATTAAATTAACTGATGGTTATTAACCGCCGGTTAATTAACCGGCCGGTTTTAACCGTTTGTGCACGTCTAATAGACGAGGTTATGAAAAATGAGAAATATGTGATGTTTCTTCTTTTTATTATTGTTATTATTATTATTATTATTGTTATGAGGTTAGCGCAAAAGTGCTTCCACGAGTTGAGATAGACGAGGTTATGAGAAATATGAACTGATGTTTTTTCTTCTTCTTCTTCTTCTTATTATTATTATTATTATTATTATTATTATTGAGGAATTAGAATTCCGAGGGGTCATGATTGGATTTGTTAAGAAATTCTCCATTCATGATTTTCACTTAAAAATATATCAAAATCCTTTAAATTCCCTTCATGATGGAACTTTACCAAATTCCATAAGTGTTTGAGGACCCCAAAATTATATGGAATCAGTTAAATTCCATATTAAGGACCGTAAAATTTTATAGAATTTATAAAATTTCTAATTGAGGACACACAAGATTATATTGAATTTTAAATTTTATTAAAACCCATATTGGGGACACCCCTTAATCCCAAAACACAATAACCAATATTTTAACTTCTTTTCCTTTGTCATTTCATGGCATTTTTATGTTATTTTTCCTCCTAACTTCACAATAAAAAT
Organism: Phtheirospermum japonicum; assembly: GCA_014905375.1. Taxonomy (NCBI): domain Eukaryota; kingdom Viridiplantae; phylum Streptophyta; class Magnoliopsida; order Lamiales; family Orobanchaceae; genus Phtheirospermum; species Phtheirospermum japonicum. The sequence continues at coordinate 882,158 of BMAC01000007.1, read as the reverse complement.
ACACCAAAATATATTAGTATTGGTTCTTTTAGTTTTGTTATTTTATTATATCTTTTGTAGTCATTATTCTTTTCCTTCTTTCTCTCTTTAGCCAAAACTACGAAAATGAGATTTATACTCTACACATATATTGGGAATTGTTATATCATGATCTTTGGTTTATGACATGTCATACATTTGAATGAATATATAAAAATCAAACAATTAATATAGATATAGATATAGATATAGATATGGATAGATAGATCTAGGGGTGAGTTCAAATAAGAACCATATCCTTATTTGCGAACCTGCGAACTAGTGCAGCTTTTATTATATCCAGTAGTATTTTTTTTTTATTATATAATTACAGTACTTTATTAATATGGGCGCAGATATACGCACCCTAAAAATTTATTAACTTACCCCAATTAATTTTATTTTAACAAAATTAGCAAAATCACTCTTTAACTTTAAACACCCCAAAATACAATTTATCATCTTCAACCTCCATTACCACCCTATGTCGCCATCATTGCCGCCAACCCTGCTTGAAACTTCGAGCCGAGTCACAACATCAAACTCCCAACTTGCAACCTCTGCCGACTGTCACGCAACCATCGCCCCCGATTCCTCAACACAGGGTCGGCATAGTCGTTGGTAACCCCCATGGTCGTCGAACTTCAGCGGCCGTCGAGTCCAGTCCAGTCCACCGTACGCTGTCGCTTGAGTTCTTTTCGCACCGCTAGCATGTTTTCCAGTCACCGTCGAATCGAACCACCACCTTGCCAACGCTGTCGGGCGTCGTCGAATTGTTGTTGTCGCCATGCCTTCCGCGGATTGTCAGTCGCCATTTTCCAGCCGCCGTCAATGACCGAAGAAGGGAGAGGAGATGCGGCTGTTTCCAAATCGCATAAGAAGAAAATGAAGAGAAGAAACAGAGCTGGTGGGGACTCTAGATCATTTATCTAATCAACACAGTTTTTTATCAACCCTATTAACGTAATTTTTTTTAATCACTCACCAATTCACTAATTTATTTACCAATTATTGTCGAAATTGGGTGGTAAAATAATTGATTTCGTCAAAGCAAAATGGAAAATACCTGCTGGATCCCAAAAGCAAGAAAGCAAATATTTTGACCAGTGATTTTGGTCCATAATTCTCCAGAAAATAGATATACATAGATGAAAAAAATCGTACATTTGAGTTGTTTTCTTCTTCAATTTTACTTTGAGTCGAAACAAAGTTCATATGGGAATCTATCACTCCTCTCGTCAGCGAGCCAATATTGTGACGGTGGATCGGCGGCTGGCGGAGGAATAGTGGTTGTTTAGCCTTAGCTACAGGGAGACCCATCTATGAATTGTATTTTGGGGTGTAAAGTTTTATGGGTAATTTTGGTATTTTTGTGAAAAAAAAAAATTTGGGGCAAATTAATAAATTCTTGGGGTGCGTATATCCGCGCTCTATTAATATTTCAATTATATACCCAGTAGTGATTTTATTATACAATCACACTAATAATTAGATCTAAGGCCCATAATTGATCCTATATTCACAAATAAGGATATGGTTCTCATTTCAACCTAATTATATAATATATATATATAATATATATATATATATATATATATATATATATATATAAAGGAGTAATAAATATGAAATTATAAATTTATATTTTTCCATATATTTTTTGATATCAAAATATGAGATGATATCAATTTTCATATCTTGAGAAGCCCAGATCGATTTATCAGATTCTAATATTATCGATCAATTTGAGTTTTTCTCATTATCATAGTGGTTCTTTCAAAAAAAAAAAAGAGTTTGTATGTAATAAAGTTTTTGAAAAATTATAATATTATAGATCAATTTGAGTTTTTCTAATTATCATAGTGAATCTTTAAAAAAAAAAAGAGTTTATATCGAATTAAGTTTTTGAAAAAATAATATTTAAACATATATTCTTTTCGTCTAAAAAGATAGGTTTAAGTAGGGATGGCAATGGGTAGGGTATGGGTAGGGTACTAATATACCCATCCCTATACCCGAGTTTTAAAAAAATACCCGTCCCCATTCCCATACCCGTGTGGGCAGCAAATTTAATGCCCATCCCCATACCCTATGGGTACTTTAATACCCCTACCCGTACCCTTTACCCGCTTGTTAAAAATAAAATATAAACTAATGATAATTGATATTATATAAAAAGCCACAAACAGAGCAATACTATGTATCATTAAAAAAAATTTAAATGAATTCAACACTACACCAATAAATTATGAAATTTCAAACATGAACCCCCGACAATCTCCATAACTTGGAAAAAATATATTGATATCATATACTAATTACTTTTACTTGTCAAATAAGAATTGATAATATAAATTGAAAAGATTACAAAATTTATTTTACCTTATTTTTAGAATACGAGTTTCGAATATATTACAAACTTTTATCCTTTAAATTATATATATATATATATATATAAAATTACTTATATTATATGTATGGGTATGGGGCGGGGTGGGTACCAAGGTACCCATACCCGTACCCAACAAATATTGTGGGTAATTACTCATACCCGCGCCCATACCCATTAAATGGGCAATTCCCCTACCCGTCATGGGTAATTTTTACGGGTACCCATAGGGTACATTACCCATTGCCATCCCTAGGTTTAAGTTTATTTCACATAATTTAATAAATATTATTTATTTACTCTATGAATATTAATGTAAGTTAAAAAATGCGATTAAATGTAATAAAATAGGAGTATGCATAAATAAGATCAGGCCTATCTATTCGGAACAGAAAGTGTAGTATTTGGCAAAGAAAAATTGTCACGTCATTTTTTAGAAAAAAAGTAAGAGTATAAAATTGTAATGTTTAAATGTTTTAGAATTAGGAAATGTTATAAGTTTATGTACTTTTTAATTAGAATTAACTAAAGTCACCGAAATGAACTTTAAAGTAAATTAAGGAATGATCAATAAATATAAAGTAATGAGACTTATTTCACTAAAATACTCATTTCTATTTCTAAAAACATATATTTACTATCATATGATAAATCTATATTTCTCTATTCTTCTCGTTATTCAAATACGATGTCTCTCTCTATCACCTTATGTTGCACGAACACTTCAAAATATGATATTTTGTCGTGTCGTGTCCCCCGTATCGTGTCCTATTTTACGTTATAATTTACGTGTCATAAGCGTGTTCGCGTATCGTGTCTCGTGTCCATTTTCCGTGTCGGTGCACCCCACTCCCTCTCAATTGAACCAACAAATCTCCATCTCAGTCTCGAAACAAATGGGTAATTGAGAATGTCCTCAACGCCTTTAGTGGTGAGGTAATTGGCAAGTGGGATGATGCCACGTTGCCTGGAGGCACGAGCATGGTCGGTCACACTGGGATAATTGTGCTCAAGCTAAAAGTAGATCAACTAAATAAATAGTTAAAAAAACAGATCAACAAGATTAAATAATAAAAATGAGTAGGTAAAGTGCTTAACTATTTTATTTTATTTTTGATTCGCATCGGCCTTAATCGACTCCTTATACAAGCATAAACTCTTGCATATAAGTTTCTCATTTTAAAACTCTTTATGTATTTCTCTCTTTATAGAAGTGAACCTATTTCTCTCTCTTTTGGAGAGACTATTCATAGGTTTCCCTTATACCCTAATAAGACATGTGTCATCACCTCATTGGCCATCGACGTTCTTTGGGAAAAAGTTAACCAAAACCATAACTCTAATTGAACATGTGTCGCCACTTCATTGGCTATTAGATCTTTCAGAATCAAGATCCTATCCCTGATTACGCATTTTCCCCCGCCTTACATCTATTCTCATCTATTGTCGATATCGAGTCGCTCTTGTTTCGTGGCCGGGTTCTGGACACATTGCTTTGGATAATGATGCACGTCTTTGAGTTACGTCGATCGTATCACTAATTAGAACCGAGTTGTGCTCGTCCAGTCATGTTGTTGACATGCTGAGGTTTGCCTTTCGGTTTGTCCTAAAGCTCCTAATCGACCATCATGTGTCAAGGTCGACCGAGTCACTTCATGCCTACAGCTTACATCTAGCGCGCACGTCGATCGCCTTTGTGGTTCCTAGTCAGCTAAATGGTGTCGTGGTCGGCCGAACCGTGCTAGGTGAGTACGTTGGGCATTTTTGTAATCCCTGATCGGCCATATGTTATCGTGGTTGGCCAGGTTGTGCCGGGTGTGCACGTTGGTCACCCTTGTGGCACCTGGTCAGCCACATGCTATCGTTGTCGGTCAAGCTATATCAGCTACGTGCATTGGTCACCTTTATGATCCCTGATTGACCACATGTTGTCGTGATCGGACGAGTTGAGTCGGGCACGTACATTGGTTGCCCATGTGGCACCTGGTCGGCCACATGTTGCGTGCTCGACCGAGCTATGCCGGGTGCATACGCTGGTCGCCCTTGTGATCCCTAGTCAACCACATGATGTTGTCGTGGTTGGCCGGGTTGTGCCATGTCTAGACAGGATCACTCTTATGCTTCCTGGCATGCCATAGGGTGTTGTGGTAGGCCAAGTTGCGCCATGTCTAAAGGTTAACTGCATGATCATGTCTTGTGTTTTGAGTCAGCCTATCGCTTCCCAGTCGGCTGACAAAGCATGGGACTCGACAGCTTACGTGTTTGACTGTTCAGTCAACATGCAGTGGCTTGACGACTATGAGACAGGCGTGACAGCCTAGGCATTTGACCATCAGTTAGCATGTAATGGCCCTATGATCTAGGTGACAGGCGCGACAGTATAGGGAGCAGTTCCTATTTGGCAACTAGCTGCTCAACCACCTAGGCGGGATGATTTTGGCAGCTACCACATTGTGAGCGGCTATATGGACTAGGCCTTGGCGATTTCTTCCGACCTAGGTCACCTCGTGTGTGTTGGTGACTCCATGTTTGGGTCGGGTGATTTCTTGTTGGACCCATTTCTCTTCAGGTTGGTACGCATCTTGACCCGGGTCCAGCCGCGTGGGTTTCTTATTCTTATGTGGTCTTCCAGGTCAGGTCGACCATCAACAAACCCCTGAGTGCAGATTCGGCTCTTAGTAGGCGCGTTCGGGCTCATTTTCTAGTCCGCCGACCTTGAAGACCATGTTCTCAAAACTGGTGTCTCGTTCCATCAACTTTATCTAAGGCTGATGCATCTTCCACATGGCGCTTTCTCATTTATTGCACATTCCACGAGGTGTACATCATACGAAATGTCAATCTACACATTGTACGAAACGTCTGTCTGCACATCGTACGAGGTTATGCAGTTTTTGCCCTCTTCCCCTTGCTATAAATAAGAGTTCGAGCATTCATTTTTCCTCACTTCATTTAGATTTAAGTTTTTTCATAGTTTTCATCCCTCAATCTTTCTTAGTTTGGTACTTTAACTTTGTTGTCCTCGTTGCTACGAGCTCTTGCTCAACTTCTTTGTGGTAATTTGGTTTGTTTTTAAATTAAAACTTTTTTTTTCTCTTCTCTTCTTATTTAAATTGTTATATCTCGGGATAGTCCCCAAATAATTCCTATGGTGTGGGCTACGGGGGCGATGAAGTCGATCATGGTGATGCCTGGGCTAAAAGGGTGTTTGGGGTTCCAGAATTGAGTCACTGGAACAGGTTATTTATATGATTGATGCATCTTGATCATGGAAATAATTTTTTTTTAAGCATTTGTATTCATTTTTCTTGTCATAGATGACAATTATTGATCAAATTTATGTTTGCTCGCTGAAGATGTGGAGGATGTATAGTATGTCACTTGAATCCATACTAAGATATACCAATTAATACCTCATGATATGGGCATAGCAATGGTGATAATTTTTGGTGTCTCTCTCGCAGGAGTTTATTCTGGCTATATAATATGTTTAACAAGAATTATAGTAGAGGGAATTCTGAGCCAGTCTGTAGATGTTGAAGAAGTGGAGCAAAGAGTTCGAGAATATGAACAAGGTTTTGTTGTTTAGTTATTGTTTTGCTTGTGCTTAAGTACATTATTCATTTACTTGTTACAGTGCAATGACTCCATTTGATCTTTTAGTTGGTTGATCAAGACTGAGGTGTCACTTATAGTTTAAACTTAATTATTTTTTATGGGATCGGGTCATAAGTGGGCTAAAACGGATCAAGACGAGAGAAGTTTGATTGGGTCGAAAGAGAGTGAAGACCCAAAAGCGGTTAACCTAATAAGTACTGAAAGAACTTTTAAGTCCAGCCCGTCAAGGCCCAATGATTGAAAAGCCCATGAAACTCCACTTATTATATCTATACATACCTTCTTCAACTCATTGATCAAGGTATGTAATTAATTTAGCAAGTACACGCTTTTATAAGGTCTTTATTATCGAGTTAACTTGAACGTCAGAGGGTCTTTGCCGAGAAGATCCCCGACTCCTCTAACGTTTGTTTGTGACGCATGCAACGATATAAAAAAGAAACTTGCATTTATGGAGTCCCATATCGCATCCGTTTTGTTTCAATATTATATGTTTATGGTATATTATTTTTTTTATGCATATTTCCTTCTTTTTTTCTCATTGAATTTTGATTTATTTATCTAAAATGCTTTGCACGGTCTTACCTTCTTGTTCCACCTCTTGTGATTTAACTGAATGTCAAATTAACATGACCATTTTGAAAATTACTTGATCCCAATGAGTATGCTCATGTTATTGGTGTCTATTTTAAGGTTTGTGTACCATCTGATATTTAAAAATTCTGATTTATTATTGGTGATTGTGTTATTTTGAACTTGATGTGATTGGTTCCTTATGCTTATCAACAACATTTTGAATTGAATGATTTAAATGAATTAATGAACTTTAAAGAAGTGAGAAGTCCTTTGTTGGGAATGGGAAAACCATGGACCGATGCCAAGAGAACAACAATTGTTGATGGCACTACTGAAATTGCGTGTGAAATTGAAATATGATTTCATTATCTAAATAATCATGCAATATCTGGATGATATCAGGACGTTGATGCCAACGTAATTCTGGAATACTTATCCTAACGTGCCCATTGACCGAGAAGTTAGATCTTCATAATTATGGTAATACCGAGAGGGTCACAGTGTTGAGTGAGGGGTTGAGGGGCTAGACGATCAAGTGCATGAAATTAGAAGAAGTTAATTGCATCGAATGTGTATAACTTGCAATTTAGTGGTCATAGTGGGTCATGATTTTTAGTTGTAATAATCTTATTACATCTTATTTCAAACAAGAACTCAATTTAGGGAGAGGATTGCTTGTAATAATTTTATTATTATTTAAGATGATTTTATTATTGATTGAGTTAATATTATTATTAATTGTGGTAATTTTATTTTAGTTATGTAATTGTTGAAAACATAACTTCTGCAAAATGTATACCATGATTATCGTGTTATATATAAAAATTGGGGTGGCTGGGTTTGAGAATTCTCATATAATCCCAAAACATAAAATCAAATTCCCATATAATCCTGTGAATATTTATATTCTCATATGAGCCAAAAATATCCCATATAATTCTAATTATGTATAGGATTGACAAACTTGCACTGAAAGCTGAACAGACACAAATCCGCCCTCGATGGAAAATAGAATAGACATAGCAATTTGCAGGGTGATGGAGTGTGATTAACGCCATCAAAGTTATTCTCTACGAAACCCAGCTCTGATACACTTTTTTTTGTAGACGAGTCTTCAATTTCTCCACATGACACGGTTCTATTTTTTTCCTTTCAAGAGAAGATTGGGTATTATAGAGAAAACCCCTAATACAAACTTTGAATCCACATATTTTTAGATATGGAGACCGATACGAGTGATTGGTCAATGATTTGCTGACATAGTAACATATGTTGTGAATTAAAGACTTTTAGTTTTGTTCAAGCGTGTCTCATAGATTCATTCATCTATTTTATGTGTTCGCTATCAGAGTTGTAAAACATCATTTTTTTTCATTAATTTTAGTAACATCGATTCCTTCATTGGTTTTATGTGCTCTCTATCAGAGTTCAATTTTTTTTATTTTTTCTGCATTATAAACTAAAATCAAAATCTTACCCTACTCTGCGACTTTTGTCAACTATTTTTTTATTGAATATTTTCATAGAGTAACATCCTCGTGTGAATTATAAACGTCGAATGTTGTGAATTATAACTATTTTAGATAGCTTCAAAATTATATTTGGATCACAGTCTGAATTGATATAGAATAAATAAATTCATTACAATGTAGAAAACATAAGTATATGTGGAGTATAGAAACAGGTTTGATTCCATGCTACCGTCTTATCCCCATACTACTTTGACAACATGTGTGGTCAAATACTTTTTGAACTACCTAATATTAACAGTAATTTATGTAAGTTTGACTAACTACTAAGGTATTATTGTTCTGTGTAATTATGGCTAGGAGATGCTCGTATTTGATGTAGAGTCGAAATTCTCTTTCGATGCACAAATGGTTAAAGTCCACGCATACGGGAGTAAACTAGGTACGGTGAGTATGAAAATGCATTATTTCATTCTGAAATGTCCGATGTGCGTGGTTGGTAATGGGACTGATTTCAAAATGATGGTTAATCTTGCAATATCTTTTAGATTGGTTCGAGTTAGGGTTGACATTTCGAGCGATGGTGGAACATCGAGTAATTTTGCAATGAAGTATTTTGTCTCTAATGAGACGATGATACATTATTCTCCTAGTTTTGAATTACTATTAGTTGTATATTGTTTGTTGGAATATTCTGCAACGAGTATCGAATTATCTAACATTTTTCTCCAATATTTAAGAATATTTATCATACTCTAGATCAATTATATGAAGCACTGTCGAGTTATTTTGATCACGTTCTCACATAGTTATTTCTAATTATTCAATAGTTGTACAGAGTAGTCTGTAATTATCAACAATTTTGTACAAAGTTGTGAAACAAAGTAGTATCAAATTCCCAAACATTGTAGTTTTGATTTTCGTTTGTCAATTACGTCGATAGTCATATCAGATTACCAATTCTCATTCATAGTAGCTTGGAATCATTTTGGATATAGGTGGCCATGAGTAGTTTCATATTTCCACCACATGATGATATTATTTTGTTCCGATAACTTTTGCCTATAGTAGCTTAGAATTACCAAGCATGCCTCCAAATAGTTTATAATTATTTTAACTATGGTTCATATTAATTTCGAACTATGAACATATGTTTGACCTTGATATTACCAATAATAGCATGTAGTAGTTTCGAATTGCCAATACATGGTAGTTTCGATTATCGTGGGTCACTTTCGCATATAGTCGTATCAAATCACCAATTCTGGTTCATAGTAGCAACAGTAGTCCAGAAGTACCAATTATGCATCATAGTAGTTCAAAATTATCTAATTATGGTTCATAGTTGTTTTTGAACTATCGCCATATTGTTTGCCCTTGATATTACCAATAATTTCACAAGATAGTTTTGAGTTCCCAATTCACGATATCGATCAACTTGCATCACTTTCACGTTTTATAGTGTCGAATTATCAACAACCGACTTGAAGTAGTTTGGAGTTGTAAAACGTGTCCCACGCTTTTACTCACATTAGTACAAAGTAGTATCGAATTATCACCATCCAACGAGTAGTAGTTTGAAATTATCATGACAACATTTCACAGTGTTTGCAATACCAGTGTTACGCCTATAAACAGATTCTCCAATAAACTCGCATATTGACACATACCATTCAATAAAAAAAGGCATATAGTCCGAACGACAATATTGTTCCCAAGAAAAATCGGTCCAATCATGATAAATGAAAACATACTACCACACTATTTAGATCCAAAAATTTATAGTATTCATTACAACACAATAGCCAAGACAAAATATTAATCAACAACATTCTAGTATTTTTCTTTCACGGCGGCGTAACCAATGATACAATGACTTCAGTCTTCAATCCATTCATGGTATCCCTGTAAACAACAGTTGGGAAGTCTTCGTTCATCACTACATGTTTCATTAAGTAACATGTGAAAATCGCGCAATCATTCTTGAAGCATTCAAATAAGAGTTGTTGGGTAAGTGAATATATAATTATCGTAGTATTTTCAAAATAATCCATGGAATAGATTGCTTACACTCCGCCAACCACCACCCCCTGCGAAGGCAAGGCTTTCATCGGGATAATGGGTAGGTGGCAATCCTATGTCGAGAGTTTCTTAATTATTTTTGCATTTTTGCCTACTGAAATCAACGCTCAGATTCTTACGTTTTTTTTTTCCTTGGTCGGACTCGACATCTTCCGAGGTACCCTAATTTAAATAGAGTTTGTGCAATTTTAATTAAAGGAAAGAAGTAAAATATATGGAAACTTTCTGAACCCTGAACCAAAACACACTACTCACTACTATTTATAAACTACCCAATTTACAAAATTAATATATATTCAAATTGAAGGAATGCAAAATTGAACAAAATAAATATCAAACTACCCACTCAAATCTTAAAATGGCTAACTCAACACTTAAACTCTTTAGAATCATAATTGGTATAACCACCCAAATTATAAACTTACCAATTCAACTCTCGGCGATACTCATAATTGAACAAAATAAGAAATAATATACTACTCACACCATTTTACAAACTACATAAATCACAAAATCAATATATAATCAACTTGAAGGAACGAAAAATGAACATAATAAATAACAAACTACCCATCCAAGTTTTAAACCTACCAACTAAACACTTGACAACACCCATAATTTAACAAAATAAAAGATATACTACTAGTTCAAAATTCTAAAGTTGTCCCACTTCACAAAATTGGGTATCTAATTACAAACTACACAATACATGTACATGTTTGGTTAAACTTTTAGACTAAAGTAAATAAATTACAAAAAACCAAACAAAAATCAGAAACCTGATAGAAATCACATACTACTGAAAACAATACTCGGATTCTTACATTTATTTCCTTTTTTTTTTTGCTCGGACTTGACATCTTCCCAGGTGCCATGATCCATATATAATTTATGCGGTATCAGATGGAGGGAAGAAATAAAAAATATGTGTATTTCTGAACCTTAACCCAACCACACTACTCACCCAAAAATTTCAAACTACACAATTCTCAGTAGAAATATATCTTGCAATTGAAGGTATACAGAATTGATCAACATAAATAACAAACTACCCACCCAAATTCTAAACTCACCACTCGACGGCAAGATCAGAAACAACACTACTCACCCAAAATTACAATTATCATACACAAAACTGTGATGAGATTCATAAATGAACATAAACAAGTTACAAAAATCGCTCACCCATAAGTACAAACTAATCATAGTTTCTACCAATTTGTAAGTTCTAGCAGTTTGAAATTCTAAACCAACTTCACAAATTACTACAATCTGCTCACCTCACAACAAAACGACATCCACATATGAGCAACATCAACAATAATACTCCCCAGTCCAATCACAAATTACCCAACTCATAATCTACCCAATACGAGACTTGAACAAATTCATAACTGAATAAATTTAAAAAATAATACTACTCACCCTAGTCAGATACTACCCAAGTCTCATGTGAATTAATCACCTGCAATATCAAGATCGACGCGAAGAAAAAATGCCATACTAAAAAAAAATAAAAATTGGAGGTTTAAGAAATGAAGCAATACCTGGTTTCGGGTTTTTTCATCCTCGCTATTTTTCCCAAAGTAGTTTTAGATGTTGGTGGAATAGTCATAATAACGACGAAATTTATTTGTGAGTGCTTCAATTGGTTTTCAATGATATTTAAAGGGACTTATTTGTCCTCCTTTCATTTTCAACTTATTTAGAGAATCAATTTGATTAAAGGTGGGTGTCGGGCATATTCTGCCATTCCAAGGGTTTTTTTATCTCATTTCAATTGCAAACTGAGTGGGAGAATCAGTTTGATTTTATTGGGTATCGGGCTTATTTTGGGGAATTTGGTGTGTGTGTGCGGTGGGGGGGGGGAGATTGATTCACCGGCTCTCGAAGGAACTTGGATTTGTTAGGCTGCAATTAAATATCCTTTTATTCATTTTCATTTCGTTTCACTTAAAATATAGTGAAGATTGTTGTAAAATTAAGAAAAGAGACAAGAGAATGATCAAGAGACAAGTTTATAATGGGGACTAAAGTCCCTTTTATAGATACAAGACTAGGGTTTAGGGGTAGGATGGTCATTCATATAATATATAATAAAAGTAATTAATTAGTTACAAGTTAACACTCCCCCTTGAATGACCTTTGATTAGAGTAGATTTGTCCTTATTTTTATTAGTATTTTAGTACATTTTTCTATTTGTTTTTGGTATAAGTTGGACGATTTAAGCATAATTCCGTATTTTTATAGTTCTAACTTATTTTACCGTATTATATCGTAATTGATGCAAATAGGTAATATTTCGTTGTTTTCACCTTACAGCTAAGTAATCGGAAGAGTTCAGCGCTTAATAGACGAAGTTCGATGTTCAAAAATAGGAGAACGAGCTTTCCGGTGAAACGAGTAGCAAAAGATCGAGAAACAGAGACTGGCGCGAGCGTCGATGCTCCGTCGACGCGAGCCATGATCCGCGTCAGTCGACACAAGGCCGACGCAACATTCTGAAGCATCGATTGAAAGGGCGTCAGTCGACGCAACATTCTGAAGCGTCGATTGAAGGAGCGTCAGTCGACGCAGCGTCGACGCAACTTTCTGAAGCGTCGATCCATGACCGCGTCAGTCGATGCACCCGCCCAGCCGACGCACACACCCAGGCAGCAACGACGCCGAGCACCAGCGCGCGTCAGTCGACGCACCGTTGACGCGACGGCCCAGAATTCGGATTTTAGGGTTTCTTGTGCGCCAAAACTTGGAATTTCTATATAAACCCTTCTTATTTCGGATTTTTAAGAGGAGAGACGCCACCCTAAGGTTCCTTAGCCTACAATAACAATAATCCCACATCTTATAACAAGATTTGAAGATGGAGATCAAGGATCGAAAAACAACGCGTCCCAAAACATCGAATTCGAGTTCGGGATTCAATCTTCGCCCAAGATCAACGTTCAAACTCCGGAATAACTGGAGCTTTTTACTGCTTTTAGTAGTTACAATAAGTTTTCTAAACTCTTAGTTAATTTAGTAGTTAATTTCTTAATTTAATTCTTAGTTAATCTCTTAGTTAATTCTAGTTTAATTAGTTTAATCGTTTCATGTTTGGATATTGGTTAATTTAGTTTACTTATGCGATTGATTTATGTTTAGTCATTCGTTAATCTTAGATTCTTATGATTCATTGCTTAGTGATAATTTCTTACGTTCATGCTCTTAGATTCATTAATTAGTTTTAATCTATGGTTGCGTATTATTGATAGTTTAAATTCGTAGTTGATAATTTAGTTTAAGTAACTAGTTTAATTATCCTTAGTTTAATTGTTGCTTTAGTTTATAATGATCAACTCAATATCTTTTAAAACCCCAATTGTACATGTATTTTACTTAGGTTCGTAAATTGAGAAAAACATCTGAAAGACCGAACAGTTATTTCCTCGAGAGATACGACTCGAGTCAAACTCATCACCCTACAAGTACCTCGTACTCTTGCGAGTAAACTGACGTGATTTTAAATTAATTAAAAAGGGGTGCACAAAAGTTTGGATCAACCTTAAAAATGCTGCCTCATTAAAACCTTGCCAGGAAGACCCAATGGAACAAAACCTAGTCGAAGGAAAAAGAGTACAGCCCTAATCCCCCTGAAAATCATGACTGTAGATCTTTGAGTCGATGCATGCCAATCTTGTGTACCAATATTTTAAACGATGATGTTGGTAACTCTTTTGTGAATAAGTCCGCCAAATTATCATATGAGCAGATTTGCTGGATATCGATATCACCATTCTTTTAGAGATCATGTGTGTAGAAGAACTTTGGAGATATACGCTTTGTCCTGCCATCTTTTATATAATCTTCTTTGAGTTGTGTGATGCACGTTGCATTATTTTCTTATAACACAATCGGTTTATCCTTTGTCGAAGCTAATCCGCATGACTCTTTGATGTGATGTGTTATATTTCTTAACCATATACATTCTCGACTAGCTTCATGGATTGCAATGAGTTCAGAATAGTTTGCAGATGTTGTTGTTAAAGTTTGCTTCATAGATCTCCAAGATATAACAGTTCCTCCACATGTAAATACATAGCCTGTACATAAGAATCGTAAAATCGGATTTCCTTCACATTAACACACACATAAACGCACCACGACAATTGACACAATAAAAACAGAAATGAACTAAAAAAAAAAAGCGAAATAAAAATTAAAGAAAAACTAACGCTTGGGTTGCCTCCCAAGAAGCGCAATATTTTACGTCGCATGCCCGACGCGTTTCAACGATCAATACTCGACTTGCGGTGGATCACCTAACTCCACCATGTCACTCGCTTGAAACTCCTTCTCAAATATTTTGTTGGGGTCCATAATCGCAAGGTACGCTCCAATGTCACAAAAATCAATCCCAAATAGCTCGGCTATCTCCTCCGAACTTAGAAAGTCATCATCGTCCTCGACTACCATATCGTCCAAAACAGTTATGCTCTTAAGCTCTCGAACGCATGCATCTACCGGGTCAATGAACCAACATTATTCTTCTTCCATCAATGGCGCAGGGCAATTTTTCATATCTCGCAAAGAAAAAGTAACCGTCTCTCCTAAAACTGACATGCTCATCCTCCCCTTATTCACATCAATCACTGCATGGGAGGTAGACAAAAATGGACGGCCTAAAAGAATAGTATGGCCCTTGTCCTCACTCGGCATCTCTCCAACATCTAAAATAACAAAATCAACTGGTATTATTAATTCACCTACTTTCACCAAAACGTCTTCTACAATTCCTAATGGTTGGCGAATTGAACGATCCGCTAATTGGAGACGCATCCTTGTCGGCTTCAATGGTCCTAAATCAAATTGCTTATTAAGGGAATGCGGCATTAAGTTAATTCCCGCGCCGAGGTCAAGCATTCCGCGCGCTTGTTGCCCATTTTCCAATGTAATATTGACACAAAAGCTTCCAGGGTCCTTCTCCTTCGTAGGCAGTGGTTGCTTGCATAACGCACTCACCTCCTTCGTTAAAGGAACGTACTGATTTATCTCCGAACGCCTATGTCTTGTAGCAAGCTCCTTGAAGAACTTCACATATGCCGGCATCATTTTGATCACATCCAAAAGAGGAAGGTTGATGTTGACGTTCTTCAGCAAGTTGTAAAGCTCCATGAACTTCTTATTTTCTTTTGCTGGTCGAAGGCGGCTTGGAAATGGAACTTTTTCGACTATCGGCGAAGTGAGATTTTTGTTTGTGAGCTTCCCCTTCAAAGATCCCGGAATGTAAGGGCTTGGTGTCTTATGCAATTGTTCTCTCAGCTTGGATTCATCTCCCTTTGGTGATGCCGGCGCTGGACTCTCCATCATCTCTTCATCCCCTCCGTCATTTATCTCGACTCCATTATCGATCACTTTTCCACTGCGTAGGACCTTGATGGCGGAGGCTTGCTCCGTTTGACTCGGAAATTTGTCCTTTGCCTTTTCCAATTTTGCAATGGAAACCGCAAATTGTCCCATCATCTTCTCCATTAACTTCATGCTTATAGAAATTTCTCGTACTGCATTCGTGAGGTCATTGGGTAAACTTTCCATATTTTTCATCTTGCTAGACAGATCATCTATTCGTACATTCACCTTCTCAAGTCCATCTCGATTTTTGAGCATCTCGGCCACTTGATTTTGTTGCCAAACCAACAGTTGATCGTTCACTTGGGCCGAACTTGTCGTTTGCACCTAGGTTGTTGGTGGTGGTGCTAAATATTTAGGGTCAGTTTGTTTGGGCATTGGCACATAGTTTGGACTCCCAGGACCATACTTCAAATTTGGATGATCGCGAATGCCATTAGTATAGGTAAACTTTTGTCTCGAATTATTGGATTGCAAGTTTTCGATGGCGTTTACCTCGACGTCCCCTTCATCCTCGAAAATTACTTGACATGCATTTTCCCCATGTCCAAACGCTCCACATATTCCACATGTTTCATGGGAAGGTTGCGATTGTTGCTTCATCATCATGCTCGTCAATAACTCCACTTGCTTTGTAAGTTTATCGATCTTGTCCTCCTCCGCTCGCACAACTAAAACCTCATTCACTCTAAGTTTTTGAGGCCTTGAGCTTGTTTGCCTCGACTTATCACTTATTGATTCGAAAAAGATCTCGTGCTTCCTCCGCCGTTAAGCCCCCGAAGTCTACTGCTCGTGTCTCCACTTGTTGCTGGAAATTTGGCAATAATCCTTCATAAAAGTAATTGTTGACCATTTCGTCATTGTTACCATGGTGTGGACATGCATTGAGAAGTTCCTTAAAGCGATCCCATACCTCGTGAAACAATTCGCCATCTAATTGCTCGAAGTTGGAAATTTCCCTCCTCAACTTTGTCGTCGTTTGGGCTGAGTAAAATCTTCCCACAAATTTCTTGTAAACCATCCCCTAATTTGTTAGGGAATTAGGTTGCAATTGATTAAACAATCGTTTAGCTTTATCTTTCAGGGTACTAGGGAAGTATCTCATTCTAAGTTGTCCTTCACTGAGTCCGCGATCTTGAATCCCAGATAGTGCTATGTAAAATTCTCGAACAAACTCGAGTGGGTCTTCATTCGGCAAACCATAGAAAGAAGGTAGTCTATTCAAATCGTCGGTCCTCAAGTTGTAGTTCCTAGCCGCTTGGCCTAAAACTATCGCTGAGCTATATGGTCCAATGGTTGGACATGCTAGATCACCTTATTTTCGTATGTTTTGATATCGAGGGGCATGTCTTCCTCCAAAATTCGCACGTCTTCCTCCAAAATTGTCCCCATCCTCATAATAATCATCCTCATGAAACTCGTTTTCATCCTCATATTCATCGTCCAGCGCATCGTTGTCTTCACCATCATAGTATTGTCGTCTTCCTCGTCTATTTTGGAAACGGTTCGGTGCTCATTCCCGATTTACATTCTCATTGTGTTGTTGGTTGTTCTGGGGCTGGGGCCCGCCATTACCAACTTGGTTGCGTAAGAACTTCTCATTTGCACGAGCGTTGTATGCTTGAGCTTCCGCTCGATTCCTAAAGTGCTGTGGACGGTTGAATTGATTTCCTTGAATCACTGCTTGACGATTATCWTGGCCTTGGGGCTCCCCGTTGTTTGGATTATTGAGGAACTGGTTTCCTTCTTGATTCTCTTCGTTATTGATCCTTTGGTTGTTTCCGTCGTTATGCGCTTGATTAGGATCAAGAATCGGTGGATCTTCTTGACGATTGTCGTCTTGTGGGTCTCAAAAGTTTAGATCATCGGTAGGCGGCATCCCATATGGTTGGTATCGTAGAGGGGTATTATTGTCATTTCCTTGCCCTCGGCCACCATTCGTTCATCCTCCTCCTCTTCCTCCTGGTCCTCGGCCTCCAATAGGGGTAGTGTTTGATATGTTGGCCAAATTTGTTTTACGATTAATTGCGTCGGGGGAATGAAAGAGTCTTCTCGGTCTCCCAACTCGTTCGATGTTGTCTATATATATAGCAAGTTCGTTTCTAAGACTTCGACGTCCTAGCATCAACAACAAACAACATCAACGAATCGATTTGTAAACAAAGAACCTTTATACAAATAAACGGAAAAGCGTAAAATAACACGAACAAACATTATCAAAACCTATTTCAGTCCCCGGCAACGGTGCTAATTTTTGATTCGAGTTTTTGTGTGTGCCTACTTTATAAATAATTGTCAGAAATTTAATAGCTCACCCGCAAGAGAACAGGATCGCGTGTAGGTTGGCAAGCTTAACTCGAGTCGTCTCTCAAGGACTGACGTTCGGGATTTTTAATGTTTGTTTAATCACAATGTTTAACACGAGAACTTGTATAAATTTGGTTTTTGAAAATTATAACTACGAGATTAAAAGGCAATAACTAACTATCTTGAACTAATTAAATTAAACTAATTAACCAACTATAATTAACTAGCATGGATTGAACTACGAATACGACTATCAAGCATATGAATTCTGAAGAACAAAATTAATTCTAAAATTCCCAAGCAATTGCATATCATAAACTAATTAACCAAGCATAAGCAATAAATAAACTAAGCATGAACAATCTCATCACCAAGCATGAACGAAGGTAAAATGCAGCAACTAATTAATTATTAAAAATGAAATCTAAGGTTCAAAGCTTTAGCGATTCAATGGTTCAAACGATTCTAATTATCAAATGGAAAGCAATAAATACCTAAAAACATAAATTAACTAAGAGTTAATCTAAAAGAAATAACTAAATTTTAGAGAACTTATTAATGTCTAAAAAGTGCTGAACGATTGCTGTAATCTCGGACTATGGATGGTTGATCTTGGTCGAGAAAATCGGAGCTTGAACCACCGTCTTCGTCTTGGTGCTTCGGATCTTGAATCTTCGACGTAGATCTTTAAAATATGTTGTAGGGTGTTGAAAATAGGTTTCTCAATCCTAGGTAAGTGTCTTGGGTCATGGTTGTGTCTTTAATCCAAATGATGAAGGGTTTATATAGTTGTTTCATGACTTGGCGCACAAGACACCCTAAATTCCGAATTCTGGGCCGTCGCATCGATGGTGCGTCGACTGACGCGCGCTGGTGCTCGGCGTCGGTGCTGCCTGGGCGTGCGCATCGACTGGGCGGGTGCGTCGACTGGGTGCGTCGACATCGACGCTTCAGCAAGTTGCGTCGACGTTGCGTCGACACCGGTGCGTCGACATCGACGCTTCAACAAGTTGCGTCGACTGACGCGGATCATGGCTCGCGTCGACGGGGCCTCGACGGTCGCGTCAGTCGACGCGACTGCGCGTCTGTCTCCGATTCTCGATCTTTTGCTACTCGTTTCACCGGAAAGTTTGTTCTTCACTTCTTGAACATCGAACCTCATCTATTACGCGTTAAACTCTTCCGGTTACTTAGCTGTAAGGTGAAAAACAACGAAATATCACCTACTTGCATCAATTACGATCAAAATGCGGTAAAATAAGCTAGAATTATAAAAATATGAGATTAAGCTTAAATCGTCCAACTTATACCAAAAATAATAAGAAAAATAAACTAAAATACTAATAAAAATCAAGACAAATTCGTGCTAATCATGCCGCCGCCACAAAATAATTTTCATACGCAAGGGAAGGCATCTAATGCGACTCAACCAAATGATCAGCTGTTGGTTTGGCAGCAAAGTCAAGTGGCCGAGACGATCAGCAATAGAGAGGGACTTACAAAGGTGATCGCAAAGATTGATGAACTCTCGAAAAAGGTGAACGGACTTGACCATCTTTCTGGTGTTGTGCATGATCTAGCTAAAAACATGGATCGGATGGAAAGAGCTATGGGCCAACTAGCAACTGACTTTGCAAGGTCAAATAAGGAGAAGGACAAGCTACCAAGTCAACCAGAGCAAGCATCGGCAGTTCACGTCCTTCGTAGTGGGAAGAAGATTGACAATGGCATAGTGGACCAGGATGAGGAAATTGTTCCTAAACCAGTAGACAAGATACATAAATCCACCAATAGATACGTGCCTGGTTCCATTCAAGGGACGATTCCGAACAACACCCTTAGCAAAGACGAACCATCACTGCCGAAGCAATCAACGATGCAATTTAAGGATGCTGTTCCTTTTCCGAGCCGGTTGCGACCAGCGAAAGAGAACAAGAGGTTCATGGAGCTATACAACCTCTTGAAGAACGTCAATATCAATCTACCGCTGTTGGAGGTAATCAAAACAATGCCCGACTATGTTGAATTTTTTAAGGAACTTGCCTCGAAGGAGAGACGCTTAGTGATGAATCAATGCGTAACATTGCCAAAGGAAGTTAGCCCAATTTTTAAGAAGCCATTGCCACCCAAGGAACGTGATCCTGGAAGTTTCTGCATCACTATTTCATTAGCTAATGGGCAGAAAGCAATAGGAATGTTAGATCTTGGAGCAGGAATAAACTTACTGCCATATTCACTTTATCAAGCATTTGATCTTGGACCACTAAAGCCGACAACCATGCGCCTACAATTGGCCGATCGCTCAACCCGACGACCCTTGGGAATAGTTGAGGATGTTTTAGTACAAGTTGGAGAGCTCGTACTTCTGGTTGATTTTGTGGTTATGGACATTGGAGAAGTTCCGACTGGTAGCACTGAGCATACCATTTTACTGGGACGTCCGTTCATGTCTACTTCCCATACTCTAATTGATGTTCATAAAGGGTGGATGACAATGACAGTTTTGGGCGAAACAGTGACGTTTTCTCTAAGAGATACTCAAAACACTCCCTCCCCCGTCATGCAAGAGGATGATTCATTCGTTGACCCCATTACATCGTGCGTAAACGAGTTACGAGAAATCGCAACTTTGAACATATCGAGCGACGGGGATGACGTCGGATTCTCTATCGAGGAAGGGGACACACGAGTTGATTCTAGCAAGAAGTATGACGAGTTTGAGGAGCATATGCACTTAAGTGGAGAAGACTTGATCGAGTTATTAGGTATTGACATACGCGATATCGTAGAAGAATTTGGAGACGACTTCGATGTGGAGCGACCGCATATAAGTCGCCCAAGTCACGATTCCCTCGACCCTAACAAAAAATTTAAATTTTCACGCAAAAAGAACAAGGGCAAGGCATATTTCGACGATTGGGCGAAGGAGAAGAAGACATCAAAAGAGGTTCGCACGAAGGAAGTTAAAAACTGGCAGTTTGAGGTTGGAGAATTAGTGCTATATAATCATGAGCGTAAATATGACCCAGCTGACTTCGAAGCTGCATGGAGCGGACCGTTCTCGATAAAAGAATTGGACGAGTATAGCGTAGCCACGTTATATGATGAGGTCGGAAATTCATCCTTTCAAGTTCACAAGCATAGGTTGAAGCCTTATTATGACAAACGAAAGGAGGCTGGAGTTAACAAGACGGAGGAGTTTGGAGATCCACCGTACGTTTGGAATTAAGCGAGCAAAATAGCGTCGAGCAAGTGACGTTAAAAGTTGCGCTTCTCGGGAGGCAACCCGAGCGTTATGTATCCTTTTGTATTTTATTTTTATTTTTATTTTTATTTATTATTTTATTTTGGTTTTTATCCTTTTAGAACAGATAGAATATCTCGGATGAGGAGAATTGATCAAACGAGCGAAGAAAATAACGCCCAGGACTCCGCCCGCGTCGACGCTGAGGATGCTCGCGTCAGTCCACGCGGCGTCGATGCCAGGTGCCGAGAAATTAGTCTATGTCGCGTCGACTGACGCGGGCGTCGACGCAGCATCGACGCGAAACTCGGACAGGCCCAGAAGCGTTTAAATTCGGATTTTGGCCCACCAACCCGACCCATATTCGTCTTGACCCGCGGGGATAGCCCAGAAAACAGTTTAAAAACACCCTCACACCCTCTTTTTCTTCATTCTTCACATCCCAAATTTCAATCTTCCACCTCCATCCTCACATATTTTCTTTTCTTTAATTCTCCTACAAACACTCACCAAATTAACCGCCATAGCCAAAATTCCCAGAAACTCCACCTCCCAATTTTCGTTCAAGCAATTTTACAAAACGGGCTAGGTGGATTTGAAGCAACTTTCGGGCAATTCGGTCGTTTCTACGAACAATCAACGAGGTAATTTGCTTGAAACTATCTTGGGATCATATTATTGTTGTTGTTGGTTGTGTTGGGAAGTTTTTGGTGCTAGAATTACTCAAGTTCTTAGTTGGTTGAACACGCACGCCAAGTGTTCGACAAAATTCCCCAAAGAAGCAAAGAGACTTATTTTCAAGGTTTATCACTTCCGTTCCATTTTTAATTGATTGATAATGTCTCGGGCGGGTAAACGAAAGGATGTCTCGGAATACGGAGCACCGTTCCCAATTTTCGACAAAAAGGAAGGGGACACATTCAAGAATATTCGTAAATGGGGTTTCGCTATGCATAGAATTTTAAACGTCAATGGACTTGAGGAAGAGGCCTCGAATGGTTCGGAGCATCACTCCAAACTATCCCGTTATGTCGAGGGCCTTGGATGTGGGTACTTCGCCCAAATGCACCTCCCCGGATTTAGAGAGCTTATGCTCGAGTTTTTCTCCACTTTGGCAATCCGGAACGACGAGACGATCACTTGTCGACTAGGTGGGAATGACGTTTATGTCGACGAGGAGATATTTGGTAACATATTTGGTTTCCCGACCGTAGGGGACCACCCGGTTGAAGTTCAAGGTTTCGATTTAGCCTCTTTTGGGGGGATGATCGCCGGGGGAAATACGGGCGATTGCAAGAGATTTCCTTGCTTGAAAATTCATGACGACGCCCTCTACGTTGCCTACAAGATCCTCGGGCACATCATTTTATGCAAGAACGAGGCAAATTACGCGACTAAATCCGAGCTTTATATTCTATAATGCCTCGTTGATGGTCGTGAAGTCCGGTTGTACCTGTTAATTTTGCAAGGACTATACAACGTCACTAAGGGGACTCCGGGAAGCAAGTCGCCACTTCTCTCATTTGCGCCATACATTACCGGCCTCGCCCATCACTTCGGGTTCGATCCGGCCAAGAGCGGACTTAACCCACTCGGGACCACTTCATTACCTCTTACGCGTGCACCGGCACCCCGAGTGAGGTCTTCGACTAGAGGAGGTTCGTCGTCTCAACCGCATATTGACGACGACGATGGCGACGCGGATATGGAGCAAGCCCGCCGTTCTACTTCGGGCCCGAGTCCCGACTGGGGGCAGTTTTTCGAGGACAACCGAGAATTTCAATTGAAGATGTTCGATAAGCTCCAAATCATCGACGAGAAGATTGATGCGAACCACGACCAAAACCGTCGTAGTTTGAAGAAGATGCGAGCTCGCATTTAGAAGCTCGAGGAACGATTTGAGGCGGCATACCCCACACATAGCATGGACGTCGACGAGAACCCCGAGGATGATGATTCCCGCGAGTTCTAATCTGGTTTCTTTATTACGCTTTATTTATTAAAAAAAATGAAAAATATAAAAAATCCAGAAATATTGTTATTTTGCTTGTTTTATTTTTCTTTTAGGGCAATTCATATCGCGCACGTTGAAGTAAGGCCKAATTACACAAATCAACGAGTAGCGGCTCGACTACTATTATTTCAGGGATGTTTTCTTTTTCCTTCCTCTTTTTGAATTTTGGATGTATTTGTGGCAATCAGGAGATTACCGGGATATTTAGAGAGGGGGGTGGTCGAGTGTGATTTGTATTGATTAATTGTGTAATTTTATTTGATACTTGGCCTGTAATAATTATATGCTTAAACGTGATTAATTGCTATTTCTACGCTTAATTGTATTTGTATGGCTTGCCTGTCGAAGTTGACTATGTATGATTATTTGTTTTTGTCTTTGAGCGTGCATAAGTGCATAAATTTTAAAAAAAAAATTATTATCTATATATATTGTAAAATAGTACTTGGACGCAATTGATTTCACAAAACCTAAAAAGCAGCGTCAATTCAAAACTTTTTCATGCAAAAAGCCAGTGAGTAGCCTGAGTGATTATCATCTTTACATGTACTTGAATGAGTTTCAGTCTTGATATCTCTTTGAAACCGCTGTGTGTAATCGACTTTGAAAATGAAGTTAAGGCGCATATAAACCCTATTCCGGCCATATCCATATATTTTTATCCACTATAAATTCCGAATGAGCCAATCATAGCCAAATAATCCATGCCTATAGCCATGAGTATTTTTTTTTAGACGACCCCTACAACCCATTAAAAGTGTGGAGTAGGAGTTCGTATTTTTGTTGGTTATTTAAGTCTTGGAAATTTTTATTAGGAATTTATTATTTTGTAAATAAGGACCACCATCTAAAAAAGAAAAAAAAAGAGACCCCATAAAAAGAATAAAGGGGATATAAAAAAGAAAAGAAAAAAAAGGATGGTGAGTCTAGTTGAACTATGTTAGTCGTTGCCTACGCGCTTATAAAGGCTTGAATTTTATTTTATGAAGCCTTATGTTTAAAAGGCGAAGAGTTGTGTAAGAAGTATGCTATAAGCTTCAATTGTGATTAAGTGGTTTGAGTTTTCAGTCGGTTTACAAGTTTTGAGTTGAGGAATAGCCTATTTAAAGGCAACGTTATGAGAGTTAAGTGAGGTTTTTATTTTTGAACGAGGTGAAGCTATTGCTTCGTGATTAGGTTAGGTTGAGTGAGTTATTGATCATGCTTGATCATGAGTTAGCCACACGACTTATATATTCCATACCCGTCCAAAAAGCCTTACAATACAACCCGAAAAGACCTTTTCCGATTCTTAGTTTAGACAGCACACTTAATTTGCGATTGAAAAGAGATTGATTTTCGATGCTTATTTATTGTGCATGTAATTGTATGATTTGAGTGTATACACGTTCCATGCAGAAAATACTTGAGTGCTTTTGAGCGTACTTATATATTATCCTTAGTGAGGAAGCATGATTCTATTTTGAAGCGATAATGCAATAATGGTCGAGTGATTGACGTTGCGTGACTTGTACCTATATTTTCAAAATTACGTATATAGCATAGCACGACTTACTGCTTGAATTTATTTTCATTCTAGTTATACTTTGAATCTATCATTTATTCAAGGATGAACAAACCAATAAAGCGTGGGGTAGTTGATTAGAGTAGATTTGTCCTTATTTTTATTAGTATTTTAGTACGTTTTTCTATTTGTTTTTGGTATAAGTTGGACGATTTAAGCATAATTCCGTATTTTTATAGTTCTGACTTATTTTACCGTATTTTAATCATAATTGATGCAAATAGGTGATATTTCGTTATTTTCACCTTACAACTAAGTAACCGGAAGAGTTCAGCGCGTAATAGACGAAGTTCGATGTTCAAGAATAGGAGAACGAGCTTTCCGGTGAAACGAGTAGCAAAAGATCGAGAAACAGAGACAGACGCTCTGTCGCGTCGACTGACGCGAGCGTCGACGCTCCGTCGACGCGAGCCATGATCCGCGTCAATCGACGCAAGGCCGACGCACTGCCGACTCAACATTCTGAAGCGTCGATTGAAAGGGCGTCAGTCGACGCAACGTCGACGCAACATTCTGAAGCGTCGATTGAAGGAGCGTCAGTCGACGCAACTTTCTGAAGCGTCGATCCATGACCACGTCAGTCGATGCACCCACCCAGCCGACGCACACACCCAGGCAGCAACGACGCCGAGCACCAGTGCGCGTCAGTCGACGCACCGTCGACGCGATGGCCCAGAATTCGGATTTTAGGGTTTCTTGTGCGCCAAGACTTGCAATTTCTATATAAACCCTTCTTATTTCGGATTTTTAAGAGGAGAGACGCCACCCTAAGGTTCCTTAGCCTACAATAACAATAATTCCACATCTTATAACAAGATTTGAAGACGGAGACCAAGGATCGAAAAACAACGCGTCCCAAAACATCGAATTCGAGTTCGGGATTCAATCTTCGCCCAAGATCAACGTTCAAACTCCGGAATAGCTGGAGCTTTTTACTGCTTTTAGTAGTTACAATAAGTTTTCTAAACTCTTAGTTAATTTAGTAGTTAATTTCTTAGTTTAATTCTTAGTTAATTCTAGTTTAATTAGTTTAATCATTTCATGTTTGGATATTGGTTAATTTAGTTTACTTATGCGATTGATTTATGTTTAGTCATTCGTTAATCTTAAATTCTTATGATTCATTGCTTAGTGATAATTTCTTACGTTCATGCTCTTAGATTCGTTAATTAGTTTTAATCTACGGTTGCGTATTATTGATAGTTTAAATTCGTAGTTGATAATTTAGTTTAAGTAACTAGTTTAATTATCCTTAGTTTAATTGCTGCTTTAGTTTAAGCAAACTGACGTGCTTTTAAATTAATTAAAAAGGGGTGCACAAAAGTTTGGATCAACCTTAAAAATGCTGCCTCATTAAAACCTTGCCAGGAAGACCCAATGGGACAAAACCTAGTCGAAGGAAAAAGAGTACAGCCCTACTCCCCCTGAAAATCATGACTGTAGATCTTTGAGTCGATGCATGCCAATCTTGTGTACCAATATTTTAAACGATGATGTTGGTAATACTTTTGTGAATAAGTCCGCCAAATTATCATATGAGCAAATTTGCTGGATATCGATATCACCATTCTTTTAGAGATCATGTGTGTAGAAGAACTTTGGAGATATACGCTTTGTCCTGCCACCTTTTATATTATCTTCTTTGAGTTGTGTGATGCATGTTGCATTGTTTTCTTATAACACAATCGGTTTATCCTTTGTCGAAGCTAATCCACATGACTCTTTGATGTGATGTGTTATATTTCTTAACCATATACATTCTCGACTAGCTTCATGAATTGCAATGAGTTCAGAATAGTTTGCAGATGTTGTTGTTAAAGTTTGCTTCATAGATCTCCAAGATATAACAGTTCCTCCACATGTAAATACATAGCCTGTTTGTGATTTGGCTTTATGTGGATCTGAGAGATAACCTGCATCTGAATATACCACTAAAGAGTTTCCAGAATTTTCTAGAAAATATAATCCAAGGTCGATAGTGCCTTGTTGATAACGTAGAACGTGCCTAACACCATTCTAATGTCTTAAAGTGGGTGCAGAGCTATATCTTGCAAGGAGATTTTCAGAAAAATTTATGTCTGGTCTAGTGCAATTAGCAAGAGAAGATAATACACCAATTGCACTAAGATATGGTACTTCAGGACCAAGTATCTTTTCCCCATCTTCAATTGGTCCAAACGGATTTTTATTTACTTCTAGTGTTCTAACGACCATTGGTGATGATAGTGGATATGTTTTATCCATGTAAAAACATTTTAATACTTTTTCTGTATATGATGATTGATGAACGAATAATCCTCCATGGACATGCTCGATTTGCAAACCTAGACAAAGTTTTTTTTTTCCCAAATCTTTCATCTCAAACTCATTTTTCAAATATTCAGCAGTTTTATTGAGTTCTTCAGGAGTCCCAATTAAATTCAAATCATCAACATAAACTTCTATAATTGCAAATCCATTAATTGTTTTCTTTATGAAAACACAAGGACAAATATCATCATTCTTATATCCTTCTTTCTGTAAATATTCACTAAGTTTATGGTGCCACATTCGATCAGATTGTTTCAGCCCATACAACGATCTTTGTAGTTTAATTGAAAATATATTTTTGGAGTATGAATTACTTGTTTCTGGAAATTTAAATCCTTCGGGAATTTTCATGTAAATGTCACTGTCTGGTGATCCATATAAATATGTAGTAACTACATCCATAAAGCGCATATCAAGCCTTTATGACATAGCTAGACTAATCGAATATCTAAAATGGCATTGTGTCCATTACTGGAGAGTATGTTTCCTCGTAATCGATTCCTGGTCTTTGAGAGAAACCTTATGCTTCGAGTCGGGCTTTATATCTTGTTATTTCATTCTTTTCATTTTTCTTTTTTTACAAATACCCATTTGTATCCATTCATATCGGGCTCTAGGTAGGACGACAGTCCTCTCATGGTCAAATCTCTCCGTTAAATCTTTCCAGAGTTCTTGTGGGTCTTTGACTGTGAGATACTCAATTTTTAAATCATCATGAAGACGATGACGTAGGAAGATTAGTGCTTTACCACGATCCTGCTGGGATTCCTCATTTCTTTCTTTTATCGTATCCCCCAGACCTTTCGAGATCAGGTGGACCTCAGCATCAAGAGCCCATGACAAATAATTCTTGTCAGATATATCAAGTGCAACAAATTCAAGATTGATGATATTAGCCATTTGTGCAAATCTACACGAAAAGATAAAATTAATGTCATTAGGACATAAATATTATGCTTTCTTTATACAAGTATGCTAATTCAAGAGCACAATATATATATATATATATATAAATATAAATATAAATATAAATATATATATATATATATATATATATATATATATATATATATATAGTAATCAACATTTTTCAAGAATATTGAATTATCACATTAAATAAGAACAAGTATGAATATTCTTATGGAATATTATGCTTAGTTGTTCTACTTCAGGAGAAACAACTTGAATTAAAATTCATATGAAAAGTAAAATAAGCCTAAAATGAATTAAATTTATTAAATTAAAAATTACTTCTTCTAGAGCAATTATAGATCTCATAGTATTTTTCAGAAATACATAATAAATAATTAAAATATGTTAAGATGGTTGTGTTTTTTCAGGAATTACAACAAATCATTGTTTTAATAATCTTCTAGATTATTAATAATTGTTAGTATTCTTCAGGAATACATAATAAATAATTAAAATATGTTAAGATGGTTGTGTTTCTTCAGGAATCACATCAAATCATTGTTTTAATAACCTTCTAGATTATTAATAATTGTTAGTATTCTTCAGGAATACATAATAAATAATTAAAATATGTTAAGATGGTTGTGTTTCTTCAGGAATCACAACAAATCATTGTTTTAATAATCTTCTATATTATTAATAATTGTTCATTCATGTTTCTTTATGAAACCATGATTATCATATATGAAGATAGTATAAAAAAGATTAAATATAAATAAACACCATACTCAATATCATTATATGAACATATATTACAGATGTAATCCTCAAACTCTAACAATAAGAATTATTATCAAAATATGGTTGACATAAGAAAAAATACCAATATACAAAAAAAAAAATCACAATCATATAATATCGTTAAAAAAATGATAATCAAGTATTTAATATTCAATTATTGAATGTTTTGGTCAACATAAACTATATTAATGCAAATCAATTGTTACTATGGTAATTTGCAAAGTGGCGGCACTAATTGTGTTAACATGATTACTGATCTCCATAATTCAAGCATGGCTTACATATTGATCAAATAATAGATCTTACAAATTAAACAAAGATGTACAAATGATAATATAAATAATATATGATCTAAGAATCTCTAATCGATATGAGTCAAAATATAGTATGTAAGATCATTGATTTCGAAGAGAGAAAAAAAATCCATCATTGATTTCGGGAAAAAAAAAAATCGTAGTTGGAATAATAATAAAACTAAAATCAGATCTACTAATCACATGGTCAATTGATCATAAAGTCAAATAAAAAAATACATGGCATATTTGTTATATACTCAACACAGTAAAGATTCATGAACGAGTATTTTACAAATTGACATAATCTAAATAGATTAATTTAAATAGATCTACATACGCAAGTAATCAACGAATAAAAGAAGATTGATAATACCTTGAGAAATAGTCGAACAATTACTTGGGGAATTGGTAGAACAATATTGCTTGGTATTTAGTGGAACAATAGCTTGGGGAATTGGTAGAACAATCGTGCTGATAACGTGTTGTAAAACTAAGAAAAAAGAGAAGAGAATAATCAAGAGACAAGTTTATTATGGGGACTAAAGTCCATTTTATAGATACAAGACTATGGTTTTGGGGTAGGATGGTCATTCGTATCATATATAATTGAAGTAATTAACTAATTACAACAAAAATAAAAATTTTAGGGAGATAAAACTTTTTTAGTAAGATAATGATTGGATATAATTTGTATTTTTTGAGTAAGTGATTGGATAATATTATTTGGTAAATAAAATTTCAAATGGGACCCATAAAAGTTTTTGTATGGTCGAAATTAATGATGGTGTAAAAATGAGAGAGAGGAAATAAAATAAAGTTTTTGTGTGGTAGAAAATCGATGGCAGCTGAGAGATAAGAGAGATGACGGAAATAGATGATGAGAGATAAATGAGGAAAACTTTTTTAGGAAAAAAGTGAAATATATTTTGTTGAGTTATAAACAATCATTTATTTACCATTTTTTTTCTTTTGCTTAGTTGAGGAAAACCAAAGATTTTGGTTTCCAATCGCACTATTAGTTTTCGATTGAAAAATGAGTTAAATTATTGATTTAATTTTGAATGGATATTAATTTATTTTAGGGAAAATATTCAATTATTGACAATAACTTAATTGAATTTGATATAAGAGAGAGACAAGATGGTTCGTTTAGTGAGTGATCATTCAAAATTTTAAGTTGTGATCAAACAAATAATGTAAAAGAATAATTTTATTATTGGGGTGTTGATTTTAGTACACGATCATGCTTGTTTATAATTAAAAAAAAAGAAACACACTCTTTCTAGATTTTATCAATGAGTTTTTGTTGTCACTAGGCATATCAATTTGGTTTACTAAACAAAACTTTTTTCCAATCACATCAAATAATGTAGAAATACTCACTTCAACTCTTTTATATAATTTGGTCTATTTATACTTTGCATCCGAATGCATTTGGGAATAATTTTAATTATACCGATTGAAAAAACATTCTTAAAAGATATAATATATTTGTAGGATCTTCTTATTTGAGAATTCTACGGTGGTGTAGTTAATGTATGATACTTTTATCTCACTAATCAATATATTTGTGTAAAAAAAATTATAATCCTTAAATATTGATGATGTGTCAAATAATAATTGAATTACCTATAAAAAGAATATCTTCGGTTATTTTTATTAATGTCCTACACTTTTTTTCTAAAAGCATCTCCGATAAATAGTGAATTATTAAAATATGGACAAAAATAAATGAATGTGGAAATAATGTGACTTCTTTCGCATTTATCTTAGTGGTTAATAACAGACTTTGTTTTCACAATTTATTTACTATTCCCATGGTAAGACATTATTGTCTTTTACAATATTTATGTCAACCCAATCATTCACGATGTGAAGGCTTGACATTGGAGAAGAAAATCTCAATTCACTATATATTATGCTACGTGACTGGACTTTTCACTAGTCATCGAAGATAACGTGGGATGCTCTCATGGTGAATCTTAGTATTAAATTAGGGTCATAGTGCAATTTCAATGCTAAGATAGTTGAATAAGTTGTGTCAACTCCCCTTTTCATCAATTACATAAAAGAAATGTGAGCCAAATAGGATAGGATAATTGTTAAATTCACACACTTAGAAATTAAAAAATTCTCTCCAATGCATAATGTAGATACTTTAAAACATTATTCACTCGATAAAAAAAAATGTATGAAAGATCAAATAGTTAGAAATAAAAAACAACAGTAGAACAAAAGAAAATTTCGGAATTATCAATTAAATATTATATCTCTACTTTCATTTGGTGGATTAGAATGTGAGAATGTGAATAAACTACATCCTTCTCTATATCATGATATTTATTATGTGTCCATACCATCACAATATTTGGTCATCACATGTTGCATTGGAGATCAAAAAGTAGAGACTATGTTGCATTGGAGATCAAAAACTATTCATCAGTTTACAAAAACTGAAAAAGAATTGAGTTGGCAAAATAAATGTTAAAATTCTGATTTTCCAAAGATTGCACGATCCTTATCTTTTTCCATTTCATATGTGCTTCTTATGTTACAAGTCTCCACGGAGTTCCAACTCAAAATAAATACATACTGGCGAGAGAGAGAGAGAGATTAATTTCTCAATTTATGAGTATTTATATAACACTCAACTGATACAACAAGGTGACAGATTCGGAAAAAGAAAAAAGAAAAAATCAGATAAGTTTTTTATGCCTTTGATGCTTCCAGTGGAGCAGCGGTTTTGCTAGTGGTAATCTGCTCGTAAAGGTCTCTGATCTTCAAGCCGATGATCGTCTGGAAAAGACCGGTCCCGTTGTTGCTGCCTGGGAAATCTGCGTGCTTCAGCATTTGCTGAGTCACTTCACCGTAGAATTTGGTCGAGATGTTGCTCAGATGGCTTTCCACGTAGATGAGCTCGTCTAGTCTGTCGAATTGCCCATCCATCTCCAACACTGAGACCTACAAACACCAACTAAATGATTGAAATTTTTGTACAACTTACGATGCTTTTTTGCAATTCTCAAAAGTTATAGGGCTGAAATTACAAATTTCCTTCTTTATTGGCCATCCATCTCCAACATCTCCCGGTACTGGATCCGGTATTATGAATACCAAATACTCATTGTTGTAAAACTAAATATCAAATACTCATCCAATAATTTTTACAACTAAATAATTAAATGTTACTAAATACAATATTATAATAAAAAATCATTCACTTTTCAAACATGATTTGACATTAAATACAATATAATGATTATACATTATCATCCACTTTTCAGATATAATTTGACATCTACATTAAAAGTAAAAAATAAAGGATTCAGAATCATGGTACCTCATTGCCGTAGTAAGTGTCGGGACCGTAAGTAAACTTGATGCCCGGGTAGGAGCACGTGAGCTTGCGACCGCAGGGTATCCATGAGATGGTGGAGCCTTCGTCGAAGAGGTACACTGGGTTGAAATATTTGACCCCTTCTTTTTGTATCAATCTCACTCTTAAGTATTTGCCCTCATTGTCATCGGGGATTAGTTGGGTGGGCAACACTTCTATCACTGCGTCCGCATATTGCTTCTGTGGGTCTGCATGTGACATCAGTCGGTTAATTACCGTCTATTATTTTCTGAGACGATCGATCGATCGAAGTAAGCAAAGATTACCAATGTAAGCATCGAAATCTGGTTTTCGGGCTTCAATACTAGCTTTGATGCTTTCAAGACTGTGCCCTCTTTCAGCCATGTCCCTCTGTCAAATCCATATTATATTTTGTAACATTGCAAAATCGAGCTGGACAAAGAGTGGTAATTTATTGAAACATAAAGAAATACCTGAATTTTCCATGCGAATTTAACTTCATTGCTGATGTCTAGGTAAATACTGAAGTCCAATAGATCCCTCACTCGTGCATCGTACCTACAATAACCGATTATTGTTACTTTTTTACATTAATATCAGTGATTTGCTAAATTATACTTTGCAAGCGTGTTATAAATTTTTTTATTTTGAATTTAGTGTTTCTTTGATGCATCAAAATGTTTTTGTAGAAAATATAATATAGTTAGGAAATTATTTACTAACTAATAATGGCCGTAACAAAATTAATTTTGTGCTAACAGTACATTTTTAGTTTATATCATTGTGGTAGTTTGCGCATATGTGTGTGTGTAATGTTAATTTTATTAACTCGAAAAACTGACAATAGGATTTAAATAAATAATATAAATATATTTGTAATATTAATGGCAAAAGTGACGCATGTTGATAAGGTGTGCATGGCCCGTTACGTGTCGCATGTGCCAGCACAAAATATGACATGGACAATCTCCATTCCTCATTCCTCAACCATACAATTAAAGATATATCTCATTTTTTCCTTTCACCCCCAAAACTAAACCACTCATGTAACCAACAAAACAGTAATTTTAAGATTTCTCAATCTCTTAAAATAGTTCTCATCCTAGCTAATTGAGATTCCCCTTTCCATTTTAATAACACGTGTTATTAATCCGTCAAATTAAATTTTAAAAAAAATATTAGAACAGAAAATCTAACTGCATGCATCATACAAGACCACAAATTAAAAAAAGAAAAAAAGAAAAACTCACAATGGATGCAATCCTTCAATGACAAAAATCTTGGGAGGCTTAATCAGCTCCGGCGGGTCCAATAAACCAGTGACGTGGTTATAAATGGGCTTCTGAACAGCAACCCCATCTTTAATAGACTTAACCTGCTCATACATGAGATCAAAGTCATTGGCTCTTGGATCCAGTGCAGTGACTCCCTTTTCCTTCCGTCCGGTTCTGTCCAGTGAGTGATAGTCATCCAAACAAATCACAGTCGTCATTTCACTAATAAGGGTGTTCGAGTCCGGGTTGCCGCCCTTGGGCGGCTCAGCCGCGCCGCCAAAGACGCTTGTGAGCCGCCGCATGAAAGTGCTCTTCCCGCACCCAGAGTCTGCAGCCAGGCCAATTACCACAGTCTTGTCATCGGCTGAGCAAGAGATTTCGGTGGCAAAGGACTTGGATTTTATGGGTTTCTTGGTGGTGCTGTAGAAAAACACTTGTTTCTGGCTGAAACCTAAGTGGGTTTTTGGTGGTGTTGAGATTGAGCATGTTGAGTTCAGGGATTGAGCTGTGTAGACTGTGCAAACTGCCATTTTTTTCTTCTCTCTCTCTCTCTCTAGGAGATTAGTGAGTGTTTTTGAGAGAGTGTGAGATAGTGTGATTTTTCATGAAAAATGGGCTTTTTTATTTTCTTTTTTGAATTATGGTTGGGAAGAATATAATAAGATAAAAAAAATGGACTAGTGTGAGGACTGAGGACAGGGAAATGGAAGAATAAGAGGTTATGGTGAGAGTAAAAAGAGATAGATGGCGGTTTTTGTTGGATAGGAAAGTGTTTGGTTTTGATGAGAGGGAGTGTGACGTGTCACTGTTTGCAATTTTCTCACTTGTCCAAGGGTATTGATGTCAATTCAAATCATTTTTTTTCCTTTGTTATTGTTATTAATATTTTTATTATGGTGGTGAAATATTTCGATGAGGAGATGATGTTTGTGATAAATGTTGGCATGGGAAAGGGTTGGTGGTCATTTGTTGAAGTTTGGATATTTTGTGTGCCACGTGGCATGAGGAGAGTGGCTTGCTAGAAGATGAGGGGTGTGAGGGTGAGAGTGTGAAGACTGGAGAGAAGGTATGGAGTTGGAGTATGGACCCTTTGTTTTAAATCCAATTGAATTTTGATCCCTCAATAGTCTGTTTCATTCAGTTTCTTGTAATTCTACCTCTGAAGACAAGATTGAAGATTGTTTCTGGGCCACACAACACAAGTCTTTGAACCTGGAACTTGACCTTTATGGTCGTTTCTTTGTAGGGGCAATAGTAATTTAGAAAGAAATAATTTTTAAGTTAAACCTAAACCACCAAAATAATTATTAAGTTACTTATCCTATAAATTTCCTTCTCAAATCCATCACCGTTTGTTTTTCATTTTCTTAAGAAATGTATTGTGTCCTTAACTGAAAATTGTGCAACCAAATATGAATAACTATTCGAGTGACTCCAATTTAAGGAATGTAACATAGACACGCAGCCACTTACATTCAGAGTGTCGAAAATCTCAAGTTCAAATCAAGACTTTATTGGACCTGATAAGATTCTCGAGTTTCCAGAATAATTTAATTCCTATATGTGCTGCACCTTGTAAATGATTAACACCCTCGATAATTTTAAACAAGAAAAGTGTCAAACTAAAGCATAGAGTTACCTTAAAACCGCAAAACTATGTCGTGCCATCAATATCCATCATAACATAGACCACTTATAACTAATTAATCGATATGCCTGGTGTTAATTAAGGAGCAGGTAGTTTTTTTCCCCTAATAAAAAAGAAGAAAAAGAAAACACTTAACTCAAACTTCACTGTGCTCTAAGCTGTATTTATAGGGCCAACGTAAAGCAACCTATGTGCTAATACATTCCCCATGGAGTAAAAATAAAACATCAGTAAAAAAAATTAAAAGAAAAATCATTAGAAGAGAACAGTCAGGCGGTAAATGTATACTTGAGCAACTCATATGAAAAATTCATCAGCCTCCAGATGTGTTCCAGGATTACTTGTTTCCCCTAAAATACCTGTATATTTTCTGCAGAATAGACGGCCATGTCAACAAATATTAAAAAAATAACAATAATAATAATAGATAAAACTAAATAAATTCTGAAATATTTATTAGGTGCCAAACCTGTGGTTTGTTTATCCAATACCAAGGAAAATTAAGGCATATTTTGAATTGGTTGACAGGGTAAAATGAAAAAATTGTTCTACTGCTAGACCAGGTATTATCTCAAATTCTAAAAAATTGTTTTCATAAAAATTACGAATACCATCAGATTTAAAATAACCATAAGTTGACCACATTTGTAAGACCGGGTCTCAAAAAAAATGCAGTAATTGAATTGTTGAAATAAATTGAAGTCATTACAAACACCATAACTATCAATGCCACATAACTACAGTTGTACAATAAAGTTATCGATTTTCTAACCTGGAGTACCCACAAGCTCAACAGCGACTCCAGGCAGAAAAACGCAAATCCAATCAGGTAGAAAATCTGCAATAACATGTGACATCACATAACAAACATTTACATAAATTTACTTGCATATGAACAGAATAACTCGAATAGAAGTAATATCTTTGCGTGAAATTAGAAAGCAGCTGAAGCAAACAAAATGTAACAATATTTGTTAAACCCACAAAATCAGTGTTTTAAGACAATAAAGATTACCCATTATTCGGGCTGATGTTCCAGAAAAATTGAAAGATCTTTTGAAATAATCGTGCTATTTAATTACCATTATGGAAAATATAATCAATTTTCAAGTAAAAGCAATAGTGATGGATACATCAATAAGCATCAATTGAATGACTTACCCCTACTAACACATGGTCAGAAAAGACATCAATCGCAGCAAGGATGCCCCTGATACCAAGGAAAATGAACCATAAATTGATAAGTACCAAAAAAAAAAAATTTTTTTAAAGTCAGTTACACCTTCAATCCACCTAACCAACACAGTTAATCCAAACAAAATTACACCAGTTTCCAACTAGAGTAACATGAATTGTCATAATACAGAACCAGTGAACCATTTGTTTTTATATTTAAAAAAAAAAAAAAACAGAGGTGGAGAAACAGGAAAGAATCTTACGTTAATGATTTTCCACGAAAGACGATTGGTGGCGCAATTGCAGCAAATATGCAAAAAGCAAGATGGAGCTGCACAGCGCAATTAAGATAAAGATGTCACAACCAATAAGCTATAGTCAAGAATCGTAGAATATTTCTAATGGCAACCACCAAACTTACCATATAAAACATGAAAAACCAGCCAAATTTCAGTGCACTATCAGTCCTGAAGATCAAGGTAACAGAGAAATTGCCGTTAATTTCAAGAACATAGAAGTTCCCAAGAAGAGATCATTAGGAGATTCCATACCTCATTGCACGGTACAAAGGCCTATACCAAAGAACATATGAAAGTGGGCATCCAAGTAGGGCATAGATTACTGCAAGGAAGAAGATCGTGGCCCCTACAGATAGCAAGTCAT
Organism: Phtheirospermum japonicum; assembly: GCA_014905375.1. Taxonomy (NCBI): domain Eukaryota; kingdom Viridiplantae; phylum Streptophyta; class Magnoliopsida; order Lamiales; family Orobanchaceae; genus Phtheirospermum; species Phtheirospermum japonicum. Next base: position 845,050 of record BMAC01000007.1, on the reverse strand, counting down.
GTTTTAGCGCATTATTTAAAACTGCCAGCTGTAAGATTTGAACAGGGAAAAAAAAGCCAACTAAAACAAAGAACTATACTTACCACCGCCCCTTATCCAACAAACAATGATGGCAATGAGGTTGAACATGAGACAAAAGACAATACCTGCACCCAAACAAATAGAAGGGTCTGATCATTCCCTAGAAATAACCAACAACAGTCTGAGATCGTAAATACAGTCATGTGACTGGGTGAAACAAAAAAAAATTATGTTCAAGACAAATACAAACAACTGATTATTGAGACGATGGTACGTGTTGATAGCTAAAGGAGGAGCGAGGGGAGGGCGAGAATATATAATCAAAAATACATTAAACAACTGCCATAACAGAGAAAGTACCTCCATAAACAAACATCAATGACAAAAACTTTTGTCGAACCGCCAAACGGAGTAAGTCTTTCTTTATATTTTTAGGTTCCAGTGTGTGTATTCAATTATTAGGGTTATTTTAGTTAGTTTAGTTTATCTAGGGTTTCACTTTTGGTTTGTTTTTTTTTAAGATTTATTTAGAGGATCTCCCTAAGGTTAGCGGTTAGGCGGTTTGACAGGAGTGTGCCTAGACATTAATTATAAGAACATAAAGCTGCAGTAACAAATGGCATTTCCTAACTTTGATTTCTTATAATTTTGATGCTAGCTATAGCTCCATAGGAACAGAAACAGAAAACAACTAAAATAAACAAACATCATTTATAAGGGGAAAACATGAAATAATAGAAATAGATTACTGATATCTAATCAAAACTGATGTTAAAATCATAATAAAATTGAGTCAGGAGCCTTTTTAGATGCATCATGTATCACAGACTTGAAACTTAAAAGTAAACAGGAGAGCTGAAACACAAACCTAACCAACTTGCAAAAGCCAGATACTGCAACTTTTGAGCATGAATTGGAATTTCGTTGGCTATATCATGGTGAATGATGGGGAAAAACGGGGGCCAGTTTCTATCATCCACAACAACACCAGCTGAATCGAATGATTGCAAAAAATATTATAACCAACAGATATATTATAAATAGTTATATACATGACTGCTAGCCTAAATCTCACAGCTCACCTCCGGCAACAGCATCTTCTCTACGTTTAATCTCCTGAAATCAACATTGATAAAATGTACAGGCATAAAATTCCATGCAAAGACAAGCACCAATCAAATCAAATGATAGCAACACCAATGAAGAGTTTTTCAATACAATGTTTTTCTCCTAGACCTGGAAGATCATTATTTGACATCAGCAGCATCTAATTTTAGCTGAATACTCATTGTTCAGCATATACTACATGTTCAAGAATACTTCATTTGCTTTATGGCTGTGTTGATTAATCTATCTCCAATGGCCATATAGATAAGTTTTCCTTGTACATCAATATACACGCAATGCGGAGAAAATGTAGATTATTACAGCAAAATGAAAAGAGGCACACTCCTATTAGACAGGTCCCCTAAAACTAAATTTTAGAATGAAAATTTAAAAAATGCCACAAAAATAGAAAACCCTAGAAAAACTAAACTAGCTAAAAAAACTAAAACAAGATCCTAAAAAATTGGGGGGAAATATCTCCTAAAAACCCGTAAAAACCTTTAAAATAAAAATAAATAAATAACCCCTGTAAAACGGAAAAACACTAAGAGAAACTAAACAGTAAAAAAAAACTAAAAAAAGAACCCTAAAAACTAAAAAACTAAAATTTGGGCCCATCCAAACGTAATGTACTCCGTTAAGCGTGTATATAAAAGTTTTTGGTAAATGAGAAATAGACAGCAGTATTCAAGAATGCATGTATTTGATAGCTAAAAGCTGAGGGAAACCAACTCTTTCTCTCCTTTTCAAATCTGCTTCCCAAGAAGCAAGTTCTTTATCCTTCTTCCCCGAATCCTGAATATTTTATACAAGAAACTTGTGCATTAGAAATTTAGATGGAGTTCCAGATATGATTGTAAGTGTACTATACTACTATTCGATGACATTACATTCATAGTATCTAATGGTATATCGACATTGGCGTCATGTCTCTGACCAAAACCCAGTGTATTAGCAACCACTTTAGGGATGCGTGATTTTGATCCAGCAGCCCCACCACTGTTCTGCAATACACCAATAAAATGGAAGTTTATCACATTTCAGCCAGATTGAATCAATTCATTTTAAATCGTGTATCCAAAATTCAATCAAAATAAGGTTGCATATTCAACCCAATGCTTAAGTGGGTCATAATTATCACTAGCATATGTACCTCTGTCCTATTGCTAGAAGAAAACACATCCATATACCATGAGCACAACAAACTGAACCTTAGCACTATAATTACATAGCGTATTTTTAGTCTATTGGTAAGTAAATCTGATGCAAAAATTAATTGAGAAAATTAATTTATTAAAAAAAACATTATTTTTAATTTATAAATAGTTAGCTTGAAAATCATATGCCAACACAGGATAAGAATTCGTCGTCTAACAAAATTCAATTTAGACAAATAACTTTGATCTATGTTTAGTTAATCCGAGTGTATCCCAATCTCCATTATTTAAGATTAAATTAAATTAAATCACCTTCATTTCGAAATTATCCAAGCCTGAGTCCTCGGATCTACAAAAACTAATACTAAATTGAAATCCCCCACTAAAAAAAAAAAAGCAACACTGGAAATTACTAATCACCAAAAGAAAAAAGATTGCTGAACAAATAAATAGTCTAAAAATAGGCAGATCTAATGAAACTGATAAGACCATTACCGAGAATGGATTGACTTCAGGTTCTTCCTCGTCAAACGGATTCGGATCGTCCCGCCGATTCATCGCCGATTAATTTGAAATACAAGTTTTCCAGAAACTGAAACGATGAAAATACGGTGTGGCTTATAGGTAAATACTATACAGTTGGATATATACGCAGTGTGTAGATAAAGCTAGAGAGAGGAGAGTGAGCGTTGAGTAGAGTTAGAGTAGCACCGTCTGCGATTTGTTTTTTGCTGTTCGAGTGTAACGCGGGATAATGGATTCTGAATTGGAATTAAATTGAGCTTTGTATTTAATATCAAGACTAGGCGACAACTTAGAATAACTTTAAAAGCATTTACATTGGTAAAATTGATGGTTGGATCAACTTGGAATGGAAGTGTGTTGAGGTGATATGGGGATAAAAGTGTGAATTGTTGGATTTTCAACAATCAATTAATTTTAATCATACAATACATTTTTTTAAAAAATTTTGAATATTCTTTTTTTAAGAAATAAATTAAACTTGTGATTAATGAGGCTGTTGGATCTCCAATGACCATGTAATCACAACCTTAGATTTCAAAAATAATAATAAAAAAATAAAATAAAACAGATCAAGGCGGGCACGTATTGCTCGAGGGGCCCACATATGTGCGTTCTTTTTCCTGCGGGTTAGAGCAATCCACACGAGAATTCCCCAAATGGCCTTTTTTTGGCGTGCATTATATGTGCTTTAATGCTCTAATGGATCAATGATTAAATTTTGACATTTAGTTGAACTTGTGAAAAATAAGAGGAGAAAAGGTACTAAAGAAAATAGAGGCGGAGAAAAAATAGGGTTCTCATTAATCTAAAACTCATTTATATGGGTTACCAATTACACAGTTACATAATTACAAAAGGCTAATGAATACCTAAATTACCCTCATCAATAACTTGTTGATAAAGACACACTAATTGTGGATTTCTTTTAACAGTCCCCCTTTGTGTTAAATCAACAAGTAAAATGGTGCGTAAGTAGTTGCCTCATTAAAAACCTTTGCCGAGTAACAAAACCCAATGGGAAAAATAAAATTTGGTCGAAGGAAAAAAGAGTACAACGCACCTAATGATAACACCTCTCCCTGATACGTACATCTATTAAGAGAGCTCAGAAAGTCTTCGCATATCTATACTCTTCACATGTTTCTCAAAAACGGCTTGAGGCAGTGATTTGATAAACATATCAACCACATTTTCTTCGTAGGTCACTTGAGTAACTTGAATCTTGAGGAGTGTATGTTGCTGCTGATTATAGTTTAACTTTGGTGATATATACTTCGCGTTATCACCTTTGATGTAGCCCAAATTCATTTGTTCAATGCAAGCCGCATTATCTTCATAAATACAAGTAGGCTCTCCGGTGGTAGACCACATATGTGTGGTGATAGACCTTAGCCATACACACTCACAAACTGCCTCATTTAGAGTAATGGTCTCTGAATAATTCGCAGAGGTAGCTACAAGAGCTTGTTTGGTTGATTTCCAGGATATCACTGTGTTCCCCCGTGGTAAATACATAACCAGTTCGAGAATATCCTTTATGTGGGTTTGAGAGATATCCAGAATCAGCAAAGCCAACCAAAATATTATTAGGTGTTTCAGTGTATGGGTAACACTCTCACCTTTGACATTTTTTTAGGGGTTACAAATTCATTTATGGCCCCTCTTGTCTTTCTATAATGGAAAAATAAACCCATGTCAATGGTTCCTTTCAGATATTGAAATATGTTCTTGATACCATTCCAATGACGCCGCGTTGGTCCTAAGCTAAATCTTGTAACAAGTTCACTGAGAATGTAATATCTGGTTGTATGCATTGAGCTAAGTACAATAATGCGCCTATTGCACTTAGATAGGGAATTTCAGCTCCCAATAGCTCTTCGTCATCTTCCTTTGGATGAAATGGATCTTTCTTTACATCCAATTTTTGACCGATCATGGGAGTGTTGACAAAGTGCGCTTTATCCATATTAAATCGCCTGAGCATCTTTTGGATATATGCAAACTGGTGGATTAGTATTTCACAAGTTCGGTGTTCTAGTTCAATGCCTAGACAAAATTGAGTTTTCCCAAGATCTTTCATCTCAAATTTGAATTTCAAATAACTAGAGGTTTCTCTTATTTCATCAAGAGTACCTATTATGTTCATATCATTGACATACACATCAATTGCAAATATGGAACTTGTTTTCTTTATAAAAATGCAGGGGCATAGTTCATCGTTCTTATATTCTTTCCCAATCAAGTAGTCACTTAAAAGGGTATATCACATCCGTCTGAATTGTTTTAATCCATAAAGTGAGCGCTTCAATCTAATCGCAAATGCACTCTGTGGTTTAGAGTCGTTTGACTTGGGTAATTGAAGGCCTTCAGGCACTTTCATATATATCTCTGAATCAAGATCCCCATAGAGATATGCTGTAACCACATACATGAGCTGCATTTCCAATCCTTCGGATGCTACTAAGCTAATTAAATAGCGAAACATAATAACTTCCATTACAGGAGAGTACGTCTCTTCGTAGTCAATTCCAAGGCGTTGTAAGAAACCTTGTACTACAAGATGAGCTTTGTATCTCAGGACTTCATTTTTCTCATTACGTTTTTTGACAAAAACCCATTTATGTCCTAAAGGCTTTACATTTGGCGGGGTTAGCACTACCGGGCCAAATACCTGTCGTTTTACCAGCGAATTAAGTTCTGCCTGGATTGCTTCTTTCCATTTAGGCCAATCTGCTCTTTATTGACATTCAACAATAGAGCGTGGTTAGATATCATCGTGCTCTATGATTTCTTCAGTAACGGTGTATGAAAATACATCATCAATTTGCATGGAAGATCTTTCCATCAACTCATACGCACTTTCATAATCTATTGAAATTTCTTTATTCTTTGGAATCATATCAAGCATCGGAGCATCCTCCAGTAATGATTCATGGACATAACTATAATTAGAGATAATCTCATGAGAGGGATTTTCTTCATTGATAATTAACGAATTAAGTTGTGCCGCACCTGCCCTCTTTTTCCCTCGGTGGGTGTCGATCGAACCAGGTGGCCTCCCCCTTTTCTTTTTAGGAGCCACGGCCTCAACCACACCTCCACTGTGTGTAGTTGCAGCGTCTCTTTATATGGTTATGTGCCCTTTATTAGAGACTTCTAACCTTGCAAGCACATTTGCAGTTGGTATATGTAATCTTGTCACTTTAGTGATAGCAGCAAATGCATCAGGCATCGAATCTACTACATTCTGAAGATCGAGTATTCTCTTTACTTTACTTTCACATTGTGAAGTGCGGTGACCAAAATGAGACAGAGTGGAGACAGACCACAACAATTCCTGACGTTCCCTCATAAAATCCCTTTTCTTATCTCCCCCTAACGACGGAAAGACTGTCTCATCAAAGTGACAATCCTCAAATCGAGCGATGAATAGTTCGCCTGTCAAGGGCTCTAAATAGCGAATAATTGTTAGAGATTCATATCCAACATAAATACCTAATCGTCTTTGAGGACCCAATTTTGTACACTGTGGGGGCGCAATAGGCACATATACTGCACAACCAAATATGCGTAAATGGAAAATGTCAGGCTCATATCCAGTTACCAACTGGTACGCAAAAAATGGCTGGCTAGTAGTGGGTCTGAAATGAATAAGTAGAGCTACATGCAATATGGCATGATCCCATGCAGAAATAGGCATGTTGGTGAGCATAACCAATGCCCGAGCCACCATTTGTAGTTTTTTGATGGTGGCTTCTGCGAGACCATTTTGTGCATGCACATGGGGTACATGATGTTTTACATCAATCCCGATTGATATACAATAATCATCAAAAGCTTTTGATGTGAACTCTCCAGAGTTATCAAGCCTTATAGACTTGATATGATGATCGGGGTGGTGAGCCCTTAAACGTATAATTTGTGCTAGGAGTTTTGCAAAGACAAAATTTCATGTGGACAATAGTGCGACATGGGACCAGCGTGTCGAAGCATCTACCAGAACCATAAAATATCTAAATGGTCCACATTCTGGATGAATAGGTCCACAAATATCACCTTGGATTCTATGTAATAATGGGATGCTTTGCTTTGTATTTGTAGTATAGGAAGGTCTCGATCCTATTTTTGCTAAAGAGCAGGTTTTGCAAAACGAGTGATGTGCCTTTGAGATAGATATTGAGGCAGAGTGAGATATATGTAATATATCTTGTGCTTCAGAAGTTATTAGCTGCATTTGTGCAGCAATAGTACCGACATTGGGCAGTGCATCATGTTTATATCTCACTTTATGAGTAACTCGAAAGAAAGGATGTCCGTGTGAATTTTTTAAAATACGGATCATCATGTCACGGCCAAGATGTCCAAGACGGTCATGCCAAAGCCTGTATGAGTCAGTTCACATAGTCCGCTATTTATGACGCCATAAGATTCAATAATCCGTATATTGGTGAAATATAACCCACTAGATTGACTCATTAGTTTCTCTAAGATGCGTTTTTTTCCACATTTATCAGAGATAATATATATATATATATATATATATATATATATATATATATATATATATATATATATATATATATATATATATATATATATATATTCCTTTCCATTCTCACATTGAGTTTTCAAGTGATAGTCGTTGGCACGGATATCTTTAAAACTCAACAAGGTTCGATTTGATCTTGGTGCAAATAGAGCCTCTGTGACTGTTATCATTGTGCTATTAGGAATCAAGAATTTGGAAGTTCCTCGCCCTTTGATTAGTTGGGATGTCCCAACCATTGTAGTCACAAATGAGTTATAAGGAATTAATTCAATAAATAATTGTCTATTCTTTAAAATCGTGTGAGTAGCTCACTATCAGCTAAGCACTCTATTTCTCCGCACGACATTTCTACTAGTAAAAGTGGTGATAGTGTCATGAAAAGAGTTAGAGGAATTTCTCTAATTCATTAGAGTGTTGTGGACGATCTAGAATGATATACTTCTCATTCGAATATGTGGCTCTATGCGTAAGATGTATTTTTGCACACCCTATTTGCTATATTTGAACCAAACACATAGTTTTTTAAATAATAAACTCGATATATTCAATACTTTAGAATAAAATCCGAAATTATTAATAAACCAATCAAATAAATGTCTTATCCAAAATAAATCTAATTCAAAAATACCAATAGTCATAATAAAATGAGGTAATAATGCGTTCACAAATTTCTTGAAAAATAAGTAAATAGATAAAGTAGATCACTCAAAATCAGGAACATCAAGTGACTGAGCAAAGTTCTTATTTCCATTGAAGCTGCAATCGTGAGGTTGACATCAGCGTCATGATCTCCATTTTCTAGATAGTGACTCTCTTGTTCTTTAGACTCTATAAGCCTCTGGTAGATGACTGCTACTTTGTCACTTGTGCGACAGTTTTGGTACCAATGCCCAGTGTCACCAAATCTATAACAAGGTTCATTCCCAACTCTCTCTCGTTTATTTGAAGGATTCTGGTGTGGTGCCTTGGTGTTATAACCATCAGGCCCAATATTACCATGGCCACTTGGGACACTACCAACATCTTTGCGCCATACATGGGGAGAGCCTCCACGGCCCCTACCGTGGCCTCTACCACGGACCCTGCCTTGTGGTGCATAATTACCACTTTGAGGGGGATTACCACGTCCAGTCCCCTTTGCTTTGAGGTTCTTTCCACTATTCGATTGAACATAATTAGTCTCGAGAATTTTTTTTTGTCCCTGCAGGTCTAGCATTATTGTTCAAAAGAACTTGATCATATCTTTCAGCTAGTTGCAACATGTTAATCAACTTATTGAAAGTTGTAATTCTTTTGTTATCATACTCGAGCCTATACCGGTTCACTAGTATAAGTGCTGAAGTAGAAAAAGTGGATAGAGTTTTTTGTATCATATCATCTTTCGTGATTTGCTTTCCACAAAATATAAGATATGATTTTAAGCACAATATGTCCTTGTTGAAGTCATTGACCCTTTTGTAGTCAAGTAAGTGGATTTCATTCCACTAAACGGTCAGTACTGGAAGCAAAGTATCATGTATGTTTCCAAAACGTTCCTTTAGGGCATCCCACAGTTCTTTGGTTGTCTTCAACTGAAGGTACTCCCAGCGTAAGCTTGGGTCAATATGACGCCGCAAAAACATTAGGGCATTGGCTTTAATTTTATCAGACGGTTCTTTGTCTTTTGGATCGGTGGATGGTATGATCGTGGATGTAAAATCCTTTCATGAAAGTATTTTCCACACCAGAAACCCAACGATGGTACTCAATTCATTCTGAGTCCAATATTTCAAATTCGGGACGAGTTGGTTCAATCATCTTGTAAAATAATTTACTTTGTCCGATTATATCTTCAAAAATTCAAAAGCAGTCTCGTGCTGATAAGGTGTGAAAATAAGAGTAGAAAAGGTACTGAAGAAAAGAGAGGCAGAGAAAGATTAGGGTTCTCATTAATCTAAGACTCCTTTATATAAGGTATCAATTACACAGTTCTATAATTACAAAAGGCTAATGAATACCTGAATTACCCTCATCAATAACTTGTTGATAAAGACACACTAAATGTGTATTTCCTTTAACAAAACTTAATTTTAAAGCAAAAAATTCCTTCAATACCAAAATTCAATGTATTGGTCTTTATGATGTGATCTCTCTTGTGACTTGAAAATCAAGAAATCTATTTTTTAAAAGTTAAAAAAATAAAGGAGAATGATTATCATGCCTTTTCTTTTCATTTCTTTTTCTTTTTTTGTGAAAGAAATAGACAACTTGCGATATAAGATAGACTCATGTAAAATATTTTTACACATATGCAATCTCCCTCTCTCTCTCTCTCTCTCACACACACACACACACACACACACACACACACACACACACATATATATATATATATATATATTATATATATTATAATAAACAGAGTTGTTTATATGAGTTAATTCATATCATATAATGGACAGGACTTGTGTAAAATATTTTGACACATATTAGGGTACAACGGTCTTTTTTACTTTTTTTCCAATTAAGAGGTAATTTCAAGCATAATTAATAGATGATTTATTTCCAATTAATAGATGGTTTTCAATTAATAGATACCATTTTTATCATGCAATTTAAATTCACCCATTTCCATTTTTCCAATTAATAGATGATTTATTTCCAATTAATAGATACCATTTTTATCATGCAATTTATATTCACCCGGATTGCAGATTTGTGGTGCTTTTATATACCAATTAAAAGTGATTTGTACACATGTGATGTTATGCTTTATTATATTCAATGGTCGTGCTTTTATAAATTTCTGGTTCTTTTCTTTGTTTTACTTAATCAGTCATAGTATATTGAAAGCAACATATAAATACTTTTAAAAACCATTGTACACATACCTTTCAAGCAGTATATACCTAATTTGAAAGCACTACACATACTTTGAAAGCACTATACATATACATTGAAAGCATTATACACATATTTTGAAAGTACCGTACACATATTTGTAAGAACTCATAAAATACATTCACGTAAAACAAAAGCATTGTACACACACTTGGAAAGCACTAAACACATTACAATTTGAGTGCACAAAATCAAATGCAAGAACTGTACGAATCACGACAGAAGCACCAACATATTACACTCAAAGCATTGGGGATACATAAAGAAAGCGATATACATCCAGGAACATTTAAGCATAGCCCTCTGATCGGACGGATGAATTTTGAATCAAACTAAAGAATTTGCCAACAACTGAAATACCCATATTATTTTCTTCAAAGAGGTAATAAATTCACCACTATGAATCCCAGAGTTAGCTTTGATATGCACTAAAAACATGATCCCAACATGATACAACTCCAATTGAACAAGATTGATAATAAAATATCAGTACACACAAGATGAATTTCGCTTCTTCTTCTTTTTTAATCATTTTCTTTTGCCCTTTTTTCTACTGTCTACGTCATCATCATCGTGACTATCATCATCATCAGATGGCGGAGATGGATCCAGCCTGGCCGCATCAATCGCCCAATTGATCACCTTCTCAACTTCATCCTAGCTCTCTTCTTCTTCAACATCATCACGAAGACTGCTTTTTTGTTAGCTATGAAGTGATATTTTTAGGTCGGCGGATCTGGCGAACAGATCGTCATCCTCTACCGCGCCGGGGGCTTTACTAGACGCACCGGTATCCATTTTTGTGGGAACCTTCTTCAAAGGATCGTCGATTTTAGATGGCTTTTGGGGTTTTCCGAGGGCTTCGAAGCGGCGGTTGAGATATGGATCGATGGAGGCGGAGGCGCGCGCCACGTGGGAATTGAGGCTTAGTTTCAGAAGCACTTCGTCCTACACCGCTCGCAGTATCTGCTCCACTTCATCGTCATTGGTGGTTCTCTTCCGTGGATTGCTCATCCGGCGGAGGCAGCGGCGTAAGTGAGTCAGGTAAGAGATGCTGTTGTCAAATTTTTCAAGATCAGAATTTTTTCGGAGGTATTTTCTTTTTTCAGAAATGGAGAGGAAATGTGAAAGCTTGAGTGTGGGTGGAGGTTTTGGGAAGTGTCCCTCCGTATTCCATAAATAACGGGTGTTAGTGGGATGTCCGAATTTCTTGAATACATAATTAGTCTAATTTACCCTCTTGTACTTTCTCATACTAACACATTTATATTTTTGCCTTTTTTTAAAAAAGCACAATTACATTTAATCTTAGTCATTCATCTCATTTTACTAATGGTGGGGATTTGTCCCTAGGTTCACAAATAAGTATATGGTTCTCATTTGAACCTAATCATATATATATATATAATATATATATATATATATATATATATATATATATATATATATATATATATATAAACTCTTTTATTATCAGGTTCATCAACTGACTCGATAATGTCTCAAACTTTCGTGGCACCCCTTTTTAATAAATTAATTTAAAACACGTCAGTTTGCTCGCAAGTGTACGAGGTAACTGTAGGGTGATGAGTTTGACTCGAGTCGTATCTCTCGAGGAAACAACTGTTCGGTCCTTTCGATGTTTTTCTCAATTACGAATAACATACATATACATTTGGGGTTTTGAATAGACTGAATTGATCATTGCGAACTAAGCAGTAATTTAAACTAAAGCTAATTGAACTAACTATCCTAAATTATCAACTAAGAGCAATAACTAAATTATCGATTAACGCTACGAAGATTTAAAGCTAATTTTCGTATCTAAAAGCATGAGTATAAGAAACTATCGCTAAGCAATTAAATCATACGAATCTAAGAACGGATAATTAAACATAAATCAAATCGCATAAATTAACTAGATTAACCAATATCCAATATCCAATATCCAATATCCAAGCATAAAAATGATTAAACTAATAATCAAAACTAGAATTAACTAAGAAATCAATTAAGCAATTAACTACGAATTTAACTAAGAGTTTAGAGTACTTATTGTAACTACGAAAAGCAGTAAAAAGCTCCAACTATTCCGGAGTTTGAACGTTGATCTTAGGCGAAGAATGAATCCCGAACACGAATTCGATGTCTTGGAAGCGTTGTTCTTCGATCCTTGATCTCTGTCTTCAAATCTCGTTATGGGATGTGGGATTATTGTTATTGTAAGCTAAGATTCCCTTGGGGTCGTGTGTCGTCTTTAAAAATCCGAAATATGAAGGGTTTATATAGATTTTGCATGACTTGGCGCATAAGAAACCCTAAAATTGAAATTCTGGGCCGTCGCGTCGACGGTGCGTCGACGTAGCGTCGACTGACGCGCGCTGGTACTCGGCTGGCAGGTGCGTCGACATCGACGCTTCAGCAGTTAGCGTCGACGTTGCGTCGACCTTGGTGCGTCGACATCGACGCTTCAGAACGTAGCGTCGGTAGTGCGTCGACTAAGCGTCGACTGACGCGGAACATGGCTCGCGTCGACGGTCGCGTCAGTCGACGCGACTGAGCTTCTATCTCCGTTTCTCGGTCTTTTGCTACTCGTTTCACCGGAAAGCTTGTTCTTCTACTCTTGAACATCGAACTTCGTCTTTTACGCGCTAAACTCTTCCGGTTACTTAGCTGTAAGGTGAAAAACAATGAAATATCACCTATTTGCATCAATTACGATTAAAATACGGTAAAATAAGTCAGAACTATGAAAATTACGAAATTATGCTTAAATCGTCCAACTTATACCAAAAATAAATAGAAAAACGTACTAAAATACTAATAAAAATAAGGACAAATCTACTCTAATCGGATAACTTGGTAGTTAACTCGATTACTCAGTAGCTATCCCGAGTCAATTATCGGGTTGATTCCAAAAATATTAACTATAATACAATAGACTGCAAAGGCCCTCAATTAAATTTGTAATACAATTCCCCATTTGTTTGGTACTTTTATTTTTTTTCATTGTTGTAGTATTTTATATATTTTTCAATATTAATATGTTTTTTATTTTTTAGATTTAGGAGATAATTTCTTATAATATAAATTTAATTAAGTATATTACTTTCTATTTTTAAAAAAACTTTAAGATTTATTTTATATATTTTATAACTTCTTGACCTTTTTATTGTTTTAGAATTAACTGCTATATATTTATTTAATTTACTTTATAACTATTTTCAATTTAATCTTTCCATGTCTTTAAAATAAGTATTTTGAAATTAATTATAACTTTATATATTTCTATCTGATTTCAAAATTTTCATATTTATATTATTATATTATATTATATTATAATTTTTTTTATTTTCTTTAATTCTAGAAATTATTAAGAATCGTTTAGAATTAAAATATATATGTCGTATTTATTTAACTAAATTCATAATTATTTTTGATTTATTTTATTATTTATAGCCTTTTTAGTTATATTTTCGTTACTTCTAGGATTAGTAAATGATAATTCATGATTTAAATTATTTTTAATTTTATTTCTATACAATTATTTTGAAATAAGTTTTATTTTATATTATTTACACTGTTACTATCTTCGTGATTTTTTATTTTTAAAATTTATAATAAATATAATTAAAATATATTTCTTATATACATTTACCATACTTCATATTTTTTACTTTTATTATTTTATAACATTTCTATATTTTTTCTTATTATTGAGTAATTATTTAGAATTCATAATATTTTAATCCAATTTTAAAGTATTTTAGGACCTATTTTATATTGTTTATAAAATATATGTTTTTTTGTAACTTTTTTTAATTTTAATTTAATTAATATATATTTATAATTCAAATACAAGTTCTTGTATTTATTTAGTTAATTTTCTAATTTTTTCAAATTTATATTACAATTATTATATTTTTATCGGTTAAAAGTTGATTTGGTAATTGTATGATTATGTTGATATAAATTATTTCTAAAATAAAAGTAAAACAAAGTGTGACTAAAGTACAACTAGATTATTCAGTTATACTTAAACAGATTGACGTGATTGAATTATTTCAATACAAAGACAAAACAAGGAGATGAACTCAGTGGTCTATAATAAAAATGACTAATATGATTGTTTCGCGACTAACTAAACGGGAGAGTTTGAAACTATTGGTATGTGATGATAACAAGTTAAACTATAACTAGACATATAATGTGTGTGTGTACACACACACACACACACACACACACACACACACACACACACATATATATATATATATATATTTATATTTATATGGAAAACTAATGCACCACACTAAGTGGGGACCATGAAGGCACCGTAGAAGTCCCTCCCCAAGTTAAACTATAACTAGACATATAATGTGTGTGTGT
>BMAC01000007.1:806326-824416 GCA_014905375.1 Phtheirospermum japonicum | reverse complement strand
GATGCTATTTCATTTTCATTTCTATAAATTGGTATCTTAATTTTATGTCAAATTACAAAATAAAGTTTGAGACTTGTGTTTCTATTTAAAATGCTTTGAATAGTCGAGTACTACTATTTTGATTCATTAAGTGAATCTCCTATTTTTAAATAAATGTTAAGTTTTATTCACGCTTCCGCTCAAATTTATTGCGATTGTGATTTATTGAAAACTCGCGCCCTTTATTTTGGAAGTTTTATTTATAAATAATCAAAATTTATACTTTTCGAAAATGGGGCGTGACATTATGTTATTGAGAAACTTATACCACTCCATGGGATTATGTAATGGTACGAGATTGGTTGTTATGAGACTTTCCACACACATTCTTGAATGCAAAATTTTAACTGGTGCAAAGGTCGATGAAAAAGTGTTGCGTCCTTGACTGAGTCTAACACCTTTTGATGTTATGATACCTTTCATGTTTTAGCGAAGTCAATTTTTGCTCATGATTTCACATGCGATGGTGATAAATAGGAGTCAAGGTCAATCACTTTAGTCATGGTAAAGTATATGTTGCTATTTTGTGTGTCACTAATCGGAAGGGTTTGAAGATATTAGTGTGCGGTGACATTGAGTCAAATCAAACATGACCCATAATATTGGATATAAAAATGTTTTTTTTTTGTTTTTTTTGTTCAAAATAGGCAAATAGGCAAAGCAAAAACACCCTCGCATTGCATGATTAGAAAATCTGTTTGCTCTATTATTTGCCTATCTCTTTCATTGACTGGAATTTGTCGTTCATTTAAATCTCCAAATTCGTAGACATGATGATGATGATAAGGTTAGGGTAGGGTAAATGTAAGTTTTAAAAAAGAAGAAGAAGCAAGCACTTTAAGTTGCACATGAAGTGGTCCCAAAGGGGTGCATTAGCCTCCAATAGAGCACATGGCCAATCTTGTTTGAATTCACTTACCATTTCACTAAATAACTGAAACCAATTCAATTAGGATACAAGGTAACAGTAAAAGCATTGAGGTCCCATTTTTTCAGTGTACAAGAAAGCAAGTTTTTGAAAAATAAATAAAAATAGATGCTCAATTATACTTTTCCAAGTTGTAGACCTATAGTTTTTGGAAAATGTGGGCTCAATATATAAATCACAACGAAAAAATAAATATGTGTAGAATAATATATAAACACTCTTGTTTATTTCTCTTAAACACACAAATTTATATTGAACTCTCTTGTACAAAACTCATGCTTAGAAATGAAAAATTACATGGCTATTTATAGGATTAGACTACATAAAATGAAAGGACACAACTAATCATGTAAAGGCACAATATGAAAGGACACACATATACATGAATGGACACCATATGAAATGTCACATCCATTTCAAGCTTATACTTTCAACATCCCCCCTTACGCTTGATTCTCTCGCATTCCAAGTTTGTGCCTTAACTTCTCAAAAGTTTCGCATTTGAGAGGCTTCATGAATATATCCGCCACTTGGTCTTCGGATTTCACGAACTTAATTTGAACATCTTTCTTAGCAATGCATTCTCTAATGAAATGAAACCTTGTGTTGATGTGTTTGCTACGATCATGGAAAACAGGATTCTTCGCTAGTGCAATCGCAGATTAAACACTTCCGTTGACTCACCTCATTAAGGTGAAGTTCTTTAAGAAAACTTATTAACCACAAAGTATGA
This sequence comes from Phtheirospermum japonicum, assembly GCA_014905375.1. Taxonomy (NCBI): domain Eukaryota; kingdom Viridiplantae; phylum Streptophyta; class Magnoliopsida; order Lamiales; family Orobanchaceae; genus Phtheirospermum; species Phtheirospermum japonicum. Next base: position 822,716 of record BMAC01000007.1, on the reverse strand, counting down.
CAAACACTTGACGTCACAGCAACATACTCAGCTTCATATGTCGAAAGAGTAACTATTGGCTGCTTCTTTGATGACCATGTGAATGTACATCCTCCAAAATAAAATACAAAACCACTCGTGCTCTTACGATCATCGGGATCTCCGGCCCAGCCGCTATCGCTATATCTAAACAATTTCATTTCTCCAGTTTCTGGATAAAACTAACCGAAATTGATCGTACCTTTGACATACTGAAGTATTTGTTTGGCCACTTTGAAATGATACTTAGTAGGACTCTCCATAAAACGACTAATGAGACCAACTGCATACAGAATATCGGGCCTCGTGCAAGTCAAATATCGCAAACTTCCAAACAAGCTTTTAAACAAAGTTGGGTCGACACGATCTCCATTTATATCCTTCGAAAGTTTGGTCCAACGTTAATTGGAATATTGGTCGGCACGCATTTCTCCATCTTGAATTTCTTTAAAATCCCCTTTGCATAGCCTTCCTTGGAAATGAATATCCCATCTTTCTTTTGATGCACCTCAATTCCAAGATAGTATGCCATTAGACCAATGTTCGTCATCTCGTATTCTTTAGTCATCTCTTGTTTGAATTCGTCAAACCACTCCTCATTATTTCCTGTAAAAATAAGGTCATCGACGTACAAACACACAATCAACATGTTACTTTTATCATCAACTTTCACGTAAAGGGCATGTTTATGAGGGCATTTCTTAAATCCTTTCTCCATGAAAGTTTGGTCGACACGGCTATACCAAGCTCTTGGCGCTTGCTTCAAACCATACAATGCTTTTCTTTAACTTCAACACTTTTCCCTCATGGCCTGGTAACAAGTAACCTTCCGGTATCGATGTAAACTTCTTCTTCAAGTACTCCATTCAAGAATGCCGATTTCACGTCCATTTGATGAATTTTCCACTTCTTTTGGGCTGCCAAAGAGATCAAAAAATGGATGGTTTCCAAACGATCTACAAGGGCAAAAATTTCATCATAATCAATTCCAGCTTTTTGTTTGTATCCTTTGACTACGAGCCTTGCCTTGTATCGTTCTATCTCTCATTTTGAACTCTTCTTCGCCTTGTAAACCCATTTAACTCCATTGGATTGTTGCCCTTGTGGAAGAGAAGAAAGTTCCCAAGTTTCATTCTTCTTAATTGCACTAATCTCATCATCCATGGCTTTCTTCCACTTTTGACTCTTTGACGCCTCTTCAAAGTTTATGAGCTCAGCATCAGCAAACAAGCAGAATAAGTTTGGATTTTGATTGAGCTCGTAAATTTCTCTCAACGATCTTTTTTTTTGAGGTCTTCCACTATTTGAACTCTCGCTTTCCGATGAAGGTTGATCACATGGGGGTGGCGATGGGGACTCAAGGGCTCCATCGGCTCTTCTTCGACTTCTTTCGAAATAGATTCAAAAGGGTAAAATGTATATTGCTCCTTATCTTGAGTACTCCAGTCCCAAACACTCTTTTCGTCGAACACGACATCACGACTAGGCTTCATTTTGTTCTCAATTGGATCATACAATTTATAGCCTTTCGATGCTTGATCATAACCAACAAAAATATATTTTCTACTCTTCGCATCAAGCTTGCTCCTGTTTTGATATGGTATGTGGGCATGTGCAATGCTACCAAATACTTGCAAATGTGAAATGCTTGGTTTGAAACCACTCCACTTCTCTTGTGGTGTTTGATCATGAACACTTCTTGTCGAACTCCTGTTGGACAAATAAATAGCACATTCCACAGCTTCTGCCCAAAATTCTTTTGGCAAATCTTTGCTCTTCAACATGCATCGAACCATATTCATAATTGATTGATTCTTCCTTTTCGCGATACTGTTTTGTTGTGGATAATAAGAAACGGTAAGAGATTTTTTAATACCATTCTCTTCACGAAATTTCTGGAACTCCGTTGAAGTTAGTGCTGTAAACGAGCTGAGCCGAGTCGAGCTTTAGAGAGTTTAAGCTTGCTCGCTTATTATTGAGCTCGAGCTCGAGCTTTTTTTAACGAACATATCGATAGCTCGCGAACTTTTTCGAGTTTAATCGAGTCTAAACGAGCTCAAAAGATATTAATTATTAATTAAATTATTTTTTAATTTATTACAAAAATAAAATAAAATATTTTTTAAAGTATATAATACACCTACTAAGATACGTAAACAAATAAGTTTATATATATTTCTATATTTTTCATATGAACAAGTATAAAAATTATAATTAAAACCAAATTATTAGTTTAATTTATACGAGTTTAATAACGAACTCACTCTAGAACTCACTAACGAACCCGCTCACGAGCTATCGAGCCGAATACCATGAATCTAGAGTTTGCTCGTTTATTAAACGAGCCTATTTAAATGAGCTCGAGCGAGCTTTTATCGAGTCGGTAGCGAATAGCTCACGAACTGTTTGGCTCATTTACACCCCTAGTTGAAGTGAACTCGCCTCCATTATTCGACCTCATTGCCTTGATTTGATAGTCACTTTGCTTTTCGACTAGAGACTTGAACCTTTTGAAGGTTGAAAATGCCTCTGACTTGTTCTTAAAAAAAACCCAAGTCTTTCTACTAAAATCATCAGTGAAGGTCAGGAAATACCGATTATTTATGAGAGATGATGGTTCAATAGGTCCGCATATGTCCGTATGGATTAGCTCCAGCGGTTTCTTCGCTCTTGAGAGAGATTATTTTGGAAAGGAGTGTCGATGTTGTTTCCCTTCAAGACATCCTTGACAAATCTGATCAGGATGATTTATCACGGGTAGTCCTCTCACTAACTTCTTGGACGACATCATCCTCAATCCACCAAAATCTATGTGGCCGAGCCTCAAGTGCCACAACCAAGACTCGTCTTCAAAACACGCTTTCAAGCACTTTGCCATGACGTGCTGAATTTTCAACATGAACATTATATTACTTGACATTTGTACCTTAGCTATCAATCTCTCTTCAGAATTCCTTAGGTACAAGTTTTGGCCCTTCATGTGCACGTCGTACCCTTTTTGAGAAATTGTCCAATGCTCAAAATATTTGCTTTCATCCCAGGTACATAGTAAACATTTTCGATGAACTGGTGTCCGCCACTCTTCAATCGAATGAGAATCCTCCCTTTTCCTTGGATGGTGATTTTCGACATATCACCAAATGTGATGTTTCCAGCAGCAGTAGCATCAATGTCAACGAACATGTGCTTCTCCCCGCACATGTGATTACTCGCACCCGAGTCGAGGTACCACGAAGTATTTTCTTTTTCGATTGACGCTTTCAATGCCAACAACGATTGGTCAGAATCTTTTTCGACAAGATGAGCCTTTTCAGAGCTAGACTCATTTCGGCACTCCGAAGCATAGTGCCCAAACTTGTGACAATTATAACATTCGACATCTCGCTTATTTTGATGATGATTAAATATACCTCTTCCGCGAGCTCGTGAATGACGAGGTTCTAATTGTGATTCTTCATTTTTGTATGGACTTTTTTCTTCTTGACCTCGTTCATGCCCACGACCGCATCCTTGTGCATGACCACGACCTCTACCACGGCCTCTCCCACGACCACGATATCCAAAGTTACTAGATTTATGTTGGTCGGAATTGATCGTCATTGCTTGAAGAGATTGCTCGACTTCTGGTTCTCTCATTCGTCTTTTTAATTTTTCTTCACGCACTTGTAATTTTCCAAGCAACTCATTCAAGTTAAGGGTCTCGACATCATTCGACTCTTCAATGGCTATTACAATGTAGTCAAATTTCTGCATAAGAGACCGAAGTACCTTTTCAACAACTCACTTTTCTTCTAACTTTTCTCCATTGCTTTCGAGTTAGTTAACAACCGTCACAACTCTTGAGATGTAGTCGGATACTTCTTCGTATTCTTTCATCTTCAGTGACTCAAACTCTCCTCGTAGTGATTGGAATCGAACTTTCTTAACTTTGTCAATGCCTTTGAAAGCATTGTTAAGAATATCCCACGCTTGCTTCGTAGTGGTTGCTTGTGAAATCTTCTCAAAATTATTGTCATCCATGCCGAGTTGAATGATAGAGAGAGCTCTTTGATCTTTTACCATGACTTCCTTTAAGGCTTTCCTTTCGGCTTGGCTTAAAGTAGCGAGATCTCGTGAAAAATCATATTCTCTTTCAATGGTTTCCCAAACATCTTGTTCATCAAGATATGTCTTCATTTGAATGCTCCATTGATTGAAGTTACCTTTCGAGAGCTTAGAAAATGGGAATGCTCCACTTGCGGCCATTATCTTTGTAGAGAATCGAACCTTGCTCTGATACCACTTTGTTGGAAAATGTGGATTCAATATATAAATCGCAGCGAAAAAATAAATATGTGGAGAATAATATATAAACACTCTTGTTTGTTTCTCTTAAACACACAATTTAATAATGAACCCTCTCATACAAAATTCATGCTTAGAAATGAAAAATTACATGGCTATTTATAGGATTAGACTACATAAAATGAAAGGATACAACTAATCATGTAAAGGCAATATGAAAAGTCACATCCATGTACATGAATGGACACACATGTACATGAATGGATACCATATGAAAAGTCACATCCATTTCAAGCTTATACTTTCCAACAATAATTCTATTGAGAATCTTCTGGCAACAACTTTCTAATGTTACATGCAAAATAAAAGCCTATTTATAAATCACAGGGCTGGTGGGTGTGGGCCCCCCCACCCCTCTCTTTCTGGAGTAAAGTGTAAATTCCTATTTGTTGCAGAAAAAATGCTCAAATGATTGAGAAATAGCAGTAGTATAAGTTCTCATCATTCATCAATCAAAAAGAGATATACGAGTATACGTGCAATGTAGTACCTCAATAAAATCTCGTGTTTTGGAAAATAAAATTTTTTGGTGCTTCGCTTGCTTATGTGTAATCCGAGTCTCACTGTATATTTATTCTTATATATTAATAAATTATGAAAAATATGATTTATTGTCCTAATAGTATACTACTTACCTTTTCGTAATTCAATAATATAATTAATTAAACAACCTAAAATAAAATCCTAAATAACCTAAAGTAAAATTCTAATAATATGAAATAAAAAAGGAAACATAACAACCGAATAATGAACTCAAGATAACAAAAAAGGAAACAAAACAACCGTGTTATTATGCGATAAACATAATATAATAACTTTATATAAGAAACATAATATATAATAATATAATCTATGCCTCATACTATATAACTTATCTTATTTATTTATTTATTTATTTTGTATAAATCTCAAAAAATAAGAAACATAATATAATAATATTCTAATTACCTTATCATGTTATACTAACCTCCATAATATAATTAATAAAATAATCTAAAATAAATAGCCTAATAATATGAGTTCTAATAAATTATGAAAAGTATGATTTATTGTCCTATTAGTATACTACTTACCTTTTCATAATTTAATAATATAATTAATTAAACAACCTAAAATAAAATCCTAATAATATGAAACTAAAAAAATAAGAAACATAATCTAATAATATACTAACTACCTTATTATATTATAATAAACCCCAATAACCACTCCTATATATTAATGCAAAATCTTTTTAACACATGTGTCTACTTCTTATGCTTCGTTTAACAAATAAAAAATTCTGATCTCCATTTGCTTATGTGTCATCCGAGCCTAATATTCACCTAATTTAATACTTTTCTTTTTATTGTATCTTACCTAATTTAATTCTTTTATTATATTTTTTCTTATTCAATATTTTCCTTTGATTCTCATAATATAAAAATATAAATAAGTCATATATAATTAGTATATAAGATCTAAATTTATTTACATATGAAATAATTTTAACTACAAAAAAAATTTATTATGAAAATAATTAAATAAATTTTATTGATGATAGAATTTAAAATAATTTTATTTTTAGGGTTTCAAATATTCTATATATGTAAAATATGAGTCATTTACAATAATCTAAGTATGCAACTAAATATTAGTAATGTATTCAATCTAAATATAAAAATATTTAATTATACACTAATAATTAATAAACATTGATTAGACACCAGTACAAAGCGACACGGGTTGAGAGTATGATATCTTTTGAATATCTCAAAGTATGTAACTAATAATTATTAACGAATTTATTCTAAATATTAATATATAAAATAATTTAATAATAATAATTAATAAAATAGATATTAGACACGAGTTTAAAATGTGACGCTTTTTAAATATTTGTAAGTATGTAACTAAGATTATTAATTAATTTAATTTAAAAATCAAATAAAAATTACTTAATATTTATAATAATTAATAAATAGATTAGACATATACAAAACACGGGTTGAAAATACATTATTTTAGTTTTTTATTTTATTTAAAATCATTAATTATCACAAATATTTTTTATATTTATCTTTTGATAAGTCCCGTGTAATACTTGGAAAATGAATATTTTATAAATGTAAAAAACAAACAAACAAACAAAAAAAAAAACGGCTGTTTGAAACCGCCGGTTCACGGTTTTGAGAATTGCCTCAAACCGTAACCGAACCGCCTTGTTGGCGGTTCTGGTTCCGGTTCGAACGTGGTCAACGGTTCACCGAACCGTTGACCGACGGTTTTGGCCGATTCGTGCAAACCGCTGAACACGTTTAGGTAATGGAGGTTGAATTTTTTTTTTTTTTGAAATGTTTAAAACTAAAGGGGTAAATTTGATATTTTTATAAAAATAAATTAAATAAGATGAACTAATAAATTTTTGGTGTGCGTATATCGCACCCTATATCGCACCCTTTTCTAATTGGCCGTAAATGAAACTTGATTATTTACATAATTTAGAGTCAAACGAGCCCTTTAAAAGATATTTTCGGCGTGTTCACATAATTTGCCGCCACACCCAAACCCTCGCACAATTCTCTTCCTGCTTCTTTCTAGGGTTTTTGTGGTCCTAACTTCAACAATGGCCGGCCAAAAGAATCAGAAAACTGAAGCGGAGGCTCTTAACACTGATGAACATGTCGAGGCCAAGGTTCACAAGAAGCACAAGAACAAGCAGAAGCGAAAGCTTGAAGAAACCGATGCCGAAATCGTTTCAGAATCGAAAAAAGACGTCAAAATGAAGAACAAGAAGGTGGAACAGGAGGAAACCCTAAATGGATCAGCTGAACAATCGAAAAAGAAGAAGAAGAAGAAAGACAAGGAGGATAAAAGTCAGAGAGAAGATGGAGAGGGTGTAATCGAGGATGTGAGAGAAAGCATCGGCGTCGTGGTGTCTGGGAAGAATGTGAACGATTCGAAATATAAGGCGTTGAGTTCGTTTGTGGAGTCAGGGCTTTCTAGCGATGTGTTAGAATGCTGCAAAACGTTCGATAAGCCGTCGCCGATTCAATCTCACACGTGGCCCTTTCTGCTTGATGGCCGTGATTTGATTGGAATTGCAGCCACTGGGTCTGGTAATGTTTTTATTTGTCTCTTTCATTTTTGTTGTCAAATTGTTTTAACATTTGATTTTGATCTGTGCGAATATTTTTAAATGTGTATTTTTGGTTTGTGTTAGGTAAAACACTTGCATTTGGGATTCCTGCTATCGTGCACGTGATGGGCAAGCGAAAGAACAATACCTCTAAGAAAGTGAATCCACTTTGCCTTGTTATGTCGCCTACGAGGGAGCTGGCTCAACAAGTATGTTCATAGTTGCAAATACAACCTTTATGTTTCGCAAAATTGAAGTTCTTCAGTACGTTGTGAATTTGGATTTGTGTTAAACTATATGAAATACAATTTGGTGAATATCTATTTGTATATATAAGATAAATTAATTATACATTTCCATAGCCTTTTGAAAGATATGGAATCATTTAATGAACGATGACCTAAAAATCACGACCACCACTTGCTACTGGTTACATTGACATTTTTGAGAACTTGTATTTAAATTTATATGCTGAGGAAGGCTTAATGAGTTATATAGACTGACGATGATACATCACTGTGTTAGATTTCGGATGTTCTTTGTGATGCTGGTAAGCCTAGCGGCGTGCGGTCAGTTTGTATATATGGAGGCACTTCTAAAGGACCCCAGATATCTGCTCTGAAATCTGGTGTGGTAAGTTTTCCACATTTCTGAACTCGCTAGCAAATCTTAACCACATTTCTGGTGAATTGTTTTTAAGTTGTGTGTCATTGCATCTATAGTTTATATTCAGTTGTGCCCAGTATTTGCCACTTGTAATTGACAGCAAACATTCAAAGTGCAGTAATTAAAATTTTATAGTACACACCATTTATTTATATTTGCATTATACATTATAATTACACTGTAAGAGAATTTATGTTAATTAATTATTTTTATCTTGAAATAATTACATTATAATTACACTGTTTATTTCATTTTTAAAATAATTACATTTTTCATCTACAACACTTGAGTAAAAGAAGAGTCATTATCCAATCTTCTTTGGGAGGACTAAATCATCATTTTCTTGACAATAAATTTAGTTGTATAATATCTATGATTTAATCAGCATGGGCCCATATTAGATTCAATCAATGTGCATCAGTAACTCAAGCCTCTGTTTTTTCTGTGGCTGAATGCAGGACATGGTTATTGGGACCCCTGGTCGTTTGAGGGACTTGATTGAAATGGGAATGTGCAAACTAAATGATGTATCCTTTGTGGTAAGTAGTAATTCTTTCGCTACCCTATAGTTAACAAATAGTTGGTTATTTTCCAATCTCACTTATGTTCTCCTCTTTCACTGCTTGTTATTTTGTATGTCGTTTATTGTCAGTGAATTATTTGTTTTAGATGAGTATCTCTTCTCGCTCTTAGACTTCCACAGTTATTGGTTGATTGCAAATCTTAGAAAATAGTGGATATGATTGATTAATCTAACATTGCATATTGGGCATACTTAATTTTATCATGGTTAGTCTCAGAGTTTCGCAAAACTTTCAGATAGATGATAAATGCTTGAGAAATTAATTCTCCATAATATGGCTATTACTCAACATGCTTAATATAGATAAGTAATAATAATACATTGTCATATAACTATTAAATTGTAAAGTTTTATTAACCTTGAGGTGCACCTGTTCACTTGATATGTGGGAAATGATTCATTAGTTTCTGATCATGCGAGCAAATTGACGAGGTGGAGTTTCATTATTGTTATCAGTATTATGGCTACATATGTTTTTTTCATAGCTAATTTAGAAGAAATATAGGTTCTGGATTTGCTATTAGAATTTGATGTGGTTTAGTTTGTAAGCTTAAGTTATTTGTTAGTATCTGCTACTTCCAAATGTTTTTGCATTTAGGCCTATCAGAATTAAATCTTTTTCTTATAATGATGTTCAATTAATATATCCTAAAGTGTCAACGTTCAAAGTTATTTTGTTTAGACAAAAAATTTCAAGAAGTTGAATTCTATAGGCATCCAAATCTATTAACATGCCGGCATCATTTTCTTGTTATTTGAAATATTTTCTTGATTACCAATCAATCTGGAAGCTAAATATAGAATCACACGTATTAAGAACGTTTTGGATCTCACTCATGTATAATCTTCGTATTTCAAAGAAGCTAAATATTTTTCGTTAGTATGAAGTGTGTGCAGAACTAGTTAATTTGGCTGTTGGTAAAAAGGTCTGTGGATTGAGAATTAATTGCCCCTTTCTCATCCTCCTGAGATGAGTAACTTCTCTATGCCTTTTGAATTTGTTTTTTGTGGTTGCTGATGTATTGTTTGAACACGAGATGCAAATTGAAATGCACGTTTAACTTTTTTAAGTAACCTTTCTGCTGAATCCACCAAATGTTTATGAATGTGATTTGTTCTTAGGTCCTAGACGAAGCTGATCGAATGCTTGATATGGGCTTTGAACCTGAGGTTCGCTCAATACTAAGTCAAACATGCTCAGGTATGACGTGGAACTTAGGATGTCAATTTGGACATGTTGACTTTACCATCTTTCATTGGTCTTATTACATTAATACCATTTGTTTGTTTGTTCTCTTATTTTTATTTTATAAAACATCCATATCTATTTTGCATGAGAATTTGCATTGAAAGAAAATACATCAATCATTCATTTTTCCTATATATAAATATTTTTAGTAGCATGTGGTATTTTCTTTCTTTCAATTTTATTTTTTTGTCTGTAACATGCAATTCAATATGACATGCAGTTCGCCAGATGGTAATGTTTAGTGCAACATGGCCTCCAGCTGTGCATCAATTAGCTCAGGAGTTCATGGATCCCAACCCAGTTAAGGTATAAATCATCTGGGAGAATTACCTTAACTGGTTACCTTCTTTCCGCTGATTCAATTTGGTCATCGAATGTGTTTCAGGTGGTTGTAGGATCAGAAGATTTAGCTGCCAACCATGATGTCATGCAAATCGTGGAGGTATGATTGATTGATAGAGGCAACGAAATATAACATGAATTGTTATTGTGAAACTAAAATAATATTGTTTTCAGTATCAAAAAGTGCTCATTTTCCGTGTCGACACTGCAGGTGTTGGAGGATCGGGCGCGTGACGAACGGCTGCAGGTTTTGCTAGAGAAATACCACAAGTCTAGAAAGTATGTGTTGCTGGCTTTAAACTAGTCTCTTAGATTGATTTTGAGTCTTCACTTAGTCGCTTGCTAACACTAAATCAGGTCATGATCTTCCTAGTTTGACACGAAGGCATAAATGAAGTGCTAACCAAGATGGTTGCTAGGTTTAATATAATGAAATTGACCTTTAAAGTTTCCGTTTCCCTTCTTTTTTTAGTTAGGCCTTTTCATCTAAGTCTCTTGGTGTTATCAGTTGGCTGAAACTCCACCTTGTATTTCTCCTAGTAAATTTGAGCACGAACTTTGTCTACTTGAATCACCAGGAACATTTTTGTTTTCAATATTTCAGAACCTTTTGTGCATTTGTATTAGTCCTGGTGCCTGGAATGGTCAACACGACCAAGCATGTTTAAAATTATTATTATTATTTGTATTATTAGAATGTTTTCTGAATACTTCTCACACAGAGTTATAATTTGGCAGGAATAGAGTGTTGGTTTTTGTTTTATACAAGAAAGAAGCATCAAGGGTGGAGAATATGCTTCATAGAAAGTAATTCCCTTTACATTATGATTTCCGTATCAAATTGAGTTTTTGCACTCAGTTATCATTTTTAATTGATAACTGTAATCTGTAATCTTTTTTTCCTCCTTTTTTCTGTTGGGTAAGTTTAGGTCCCTATCAATCAACCATTTTTTTTTTTTAACTTTTTTATTTTCAGGGGTTGGAAAGTCGTCTCTATAAGTGGTGACAAAGCACAAAATGCAAGAACCCAGGCATTGTCGCTGTTTAAGGATGGAACATGTCCTCTACTGGTATGTACTAGTCATCAAAAGATGAAAAACATTGGTTTGACTCAAGTTCTCTACCCTTGTCTGCATCTTTTCTCTGATGATCATTCATTCCAAAAGTAATTATTGAGGTGCCATATATTCTGTTATCCGTTGATCTGTCATAAAATGTTTGATTAAGAGAAGCAAAGAATGGGGAAAACGGAATTTTGATTTTATGACAATGTGTGTTAAATTGTTGCATCAATTTTGCATCTAGGAGTTGATGAATGCTCTTAAAAACTGTGTTACATTATTTTTATTTCACTTGTTTCTTAATCACTTTTATTTCATGTGTCTCTGCAGATAGCAACCGATGTTGCTGCCAGAGGATTAGATATTCCTGATGTCGAGGTTGTAATAAATTATAGTTTTCCTCTCACAACCGAGGATTATGTGCACAGAATTGGTCGAACTGGGAGAGCTGGTAAGAAGGGAGTGGCTCACACTTTCTTTATGAAGGAAAACAAGGTAAATTCAATCTTATTAGTAAATTTGTGCTATTTTTCTTTGATTCCTTAGTATATTTATAGTTGCTCACACCTTCTTTATGAAGGAAAACAAGGTAAATTTAATCTTGTTAGTAAATTTGTGCTATTTTTCTTTGATTCCTTGATATATTATATAGTTAAATTGGATGTATGCTAACAATTAGCTATAAATTCTTTTCAGGGACTTTCCGGAGAGTTGGTAAATGTTCTCAGGGAAGCTAACCAGGTTGTACCTGAATCCTTGCTGAAATTTGGGACCCACGTCAAGAAAAAGGTTAGTTATACTTCTATTTGGAGTATGGCAGATTAGCCATGAATTAGGAATGCTAGGCATGGTTATGTTTCCATGTCCAATTTCCAGTGCTGGAAATGAATTTTGAGTTTTTGTTGATTTTGGTGCGAAAATTGAGATCAAGCGTGGATGAGTAGTTTCGAAATAGTTTTTTTCGGTATATAATAATTTGAAAGTTAGTGCTGCAGTCCACTTTCAGTACAATTTGAATATATAATATAATATTAAAAAAAATTTAGATGTTGGGTCCCTGTAGATATATTTAGTTTGAAAATATTCAAGTTGATTTTTGTGGTAGTGGTGGCCCCACATCCTAAAAGATGAGGGGTGTGATTTTGCAGATTTGAGATGTTTTGATGTTGAAGACAGAAAATAAGGATTTCAAATGAAAAAAATTATTGGCAAACATGATTCTAAATTTATGAATAGCTGGAAGTTGGAAAAATCACGAAATCATGAGGGCTTGGTATCAACCAATTTATAAGGCCATTAAAAAAAAGCGCTGGAAACTGGAAAAGTGAGCGGAAATTATTTCATACATGTTTATCTTTTAGTTAGAGTCCTCAGTTATGGCTTTCTATTTTTTAAGCATCTTTGATTAAATATCATATTAGTTGAGGTTCTGATTGGAAATCCCTTATAGGCTATAGTTTAAAAAATGTTCACATTTTAAACTTATTGGAACATCGACATTGTGGCTGTTATATTTACTATATATGAAAATTTGTTAACTTGATTGCAGGAGTCGAAGCTGTATGGTGCACATTTCAGAGAAATTGATGCTAATGCTCCCAAAGCAACAAAAATAACGTTCGATAATTCTGACGATGAAGATTGATTTGAGGGTTTTGAATTAAACAAACACTGCCTATTATTTATTTATTTTTTTCAGTTTAAACATTGAAGGTATGAATGTATTTCTGACAAGAAGCCAGATATGAGGTAAATTTGGCAAATGTAGTAGTGAAATCAAATTCAACAGCTGGTAGTTTTAATTACAGAAAATCAGTGTTTTTTTTTTAAATTTGTTGGAAGGATATTTGTTGTAGATTTCATTTACTGTTGCCTCTGGTGGACTGTCTCCAACTATTACTAGTCTTTAGAATGTTGCTATAGCATTGGATTTGTTATCTAGCGTGTAGTCTTTTTTAATTTAATTTAATTAATGTTTTTCTTGGTTTTTTTATATGTTTCATTAAGTTGGTTAAAAAGAAGTTTACTTCGGTGAGTAATTGTTGTTTGGTCTTATACGGGTATGTGTTTGCATATACTATTAAAATACATTTGCATTGACATAATTATTTAATTTTGTTATTTATAAATTATATCAGTGGTCTAAAATTAAAGAAATTGCAATATAAATTTTTTTAAAGAAAAAAAAGTTCTAAGAGAAAAAAAAGCACAAATTTGATTCAAAAAACTTGAAAATATGCCAATAGTAAAATAATTATTCATAGAAGAAAATTATAAATTGATGGAATGAAATAGCATAATCAAAGTTCTAGTTTTAAAAGAAAATTATTTTTTTTTTTGTCCGAGTTTGATGGATAAGACTACTTGTTAGTTCATTTCAGTGATCTCTTGCTGCATTAAATTTCTTTTTGCTAATAGTCTTCTCATTTTCGCTCGATATCATATTGATATTATCTTCATTGGCCTTGTTATTTGATTTCAATTATATTTTGTATTCTTCTTTGTAAGACTACTGACGGATTATTGTCAATACTTGAAATCATGTTGACATCATCTTTCTTATTGTTCTTTATGAGTCTCTTTTTTATGTTTACTTTTTGTATTGAAGTTTCGAAGTTTCAGCATGATTCGTATCAAAACGTTTAATTTCATTGATGTAGTTGGTGTTTCACATTGATATCATCTTCGCTTGATATCACATTGATATAACCCTCATCTTCGCTTTATATCACATTGATATCATCTTCATTGGCCTTGTTATTTGATTTCAATTATTTTTCGTACTCTTCTATGTAAGGCTGCTGACGGATTATTGTCAGTACTTGAAACCATGTTGACATCATCTTTCTTATTGTTCTTTATGAGTCTCTTTCTTATGTTTACTTTTTGTATTGAAGTTTCGAAGTTTCAGCATGCTTCGTATCAAAAACGTTTGATTTCATTGATGTAGTTGGTGTTTCTTTTTTGATGTTATATTTTAGATCAGAATGTATCCTGTTAATTGCATCAACACTCAATTGCCCTTCAATGGATCCAACTTTTTGTTGAGAGCAATTAGAATTCGGAATACGATCGATGCATGTAAACTCAATCCCCTATAGTAGTTGAACTCATGTTCTCCCTAAACACAAGTATATAATAAGATTATAATACCATATTAAATGTATTTTTGATCCTTCATCACGAAAATGAATTAATTTATCTTAAGAAATACAACCTCATCAAGTTAATAAACTAACCAAGTTAAATTTGGAATACTCATATTATTTTATATTAGTTCTGTTGATGGGCAAACGAATAAAAAACAAAAACCTATAATATACACATAAATGAATAAATTAATAATATATCTTGTTTAGGATTTTACCTGTTTGATTGATGCAACATATACTGTCTCTGCATCTTCATATAATGTTATAAATGCACTACTATTTCCTTGCACAACATTCAAAACTAATATGTACTTGGAGTTAAATAAATATTGTTTTAAGTATATTGATGTATGTATAAATCAATATAGATTTTAAAGTTCGAGCTAATAACTTGGTGTTGTTTCCCCATCTTCTAGATTGCACTTTTAACATGACGTATTGTTATCGTTCTTTAAATTAACGCGTCATAATTTTTACATGTATTTATCATAAGGATGATCTGTCAACAACTGAGGATTATGTGCACAAAACTGGTCGAACTGGGAGAGCTGGTAAGAAGGGAGTGGCTCACTCTTTCTTTATGTAGGAAAATAAGGTAAATTCAAAAATATTAGTACATGTGCTATTTTTCTTTGATTCCTTAATGTATTTTATCGTTAACTGTAAGTGATGCTAACAATTAGCCATAAATTCTTTTCACGGATTTTCCGGAGAGTTGGTTAATGTTCTCAGTAGACGTGCCCACCGGTTCGGGCGAACCGGACGAACCGCCGGTCAACGGTTGCGGAAACCGTTGACCACGGTTCAAACCGCAACCGGAACCGCAACCGCCGTTAAGGCGGGCCGGTTCCGGTTTCTCCATACCCCAAACCATAAACCGGCAGTTTAAACTGCCGATTTAAAAAAAAAAAAAGAAATATCAGTCGATCGACTGCCAGTCAGTCGATCGACTTCCCCTCAGTCGATCGACTGAGTCGTCAGCGAGCCGTTTGAAATCAACGGTCTTGATCTTGTGACCGTTGATTATAAATTGGGTAAAATATTTTTTGCAACATGTACTTTAGGCATTTTCATGGCTTTGCAAACCAAATGTTTTTTTCGTTGTCAATTGCAACCTGTACTACAATTTTACAACCTAAAAATTTGTTTTTTCACGCTTTATTTTTCAAACTTTAGGTTGCAAAATTATAGTACAGGTTGCAATTGACAACGAAAAAAATATTTGGTTACAAAGCGTGAAAACGCCTATAGTACAGGTTGGCAGAAAATATTTTTCCCTTATAAAATTTAAAATTAACTAGAAAGTAAGAAATATATTTGGAATTATAACACTAAACTTAAAACTTTAAGTTTAGGAAGACTTGATAATTAAAGAAACTTAGTAAATCACTAAATTTGGCAAAGAAGGACAATGTAGAATGGAGAGATTATAAAAGAGTTGATAGATTAATGTGAGAGAAATGAGTTGGAAAAAGAGGGGTATTTTATAGGAGTGGAAAAAAAAAGGTGGCAGAACCACCAGTTTTGGACCAAACTAACCAATTTCGATTCAAACCGGCGATTTGATCCAATGGTCAGTTGATCATGACCATTGATTTCAAATGCGATTTGGACCGTGCCCAATGTATAGATTTGACCGATTGAACCAGCGGTTCAACCGCCAGTTTGAACCGACATTTTTTTTTAAATTTTCAAACCGACAGTTTAAACTACCAGTTTTCGGTTGAAAATAGTATAAATCGGAATCGAACCGCCTTAACAGTGGTTCCGGTCCAAACCGAGGTCAATGATTATTTCAACCGTTGACTGCCGATTTGAACCAACGGTTTTTCCAGTTTTCCAAAATCGGTGGGGATG
>BMAC01000007.1:760908-800764 GCA_014905375.1 Phtheirospermum japonicum | reverse complement strand
CAAATATATATTTTTGTACCAATAAATGGGTTCAAGTATTGCAAAATATTGTTAAAATATCACAAAATATAGTTAAAGTATCACAAGTTTTAGATACTTGAATTATGCGCTATTCACATCTATGGTATTTTTCAATCAATAGCGAAGTATCACAATAAATTATTAAAATATGCATAAAACATAGTTAAAGTATATTTTACGATATTTATTTTCTAGTCTTTTATCTCTATTTTTTTTACAATATATTGTTATGGTATTACAAAATATTGTAAATATACTACAAAACATAGTTAAAGTATTACAAAATATATTTTAATAATATTGCAAATTACATTTTAAAATTACCTTTTTAAACTGTCAAGCAAGCAACTATAAAGTGCTTTCCCAATTTTCAATAAAAAGTAAGCAAGTGATTAAGAAATATAATCTGCTGAACCCAAAAGCCAGGTTGTTTTGCTACATACATTATACAAAATCAAAGTAATGCGGGCATACAAGAACAACAGAACAACACCAGTACAATAGATTGGCTCTGAAAGGACACATCGCAGCAATTATATCTTAAAAAGCTCATACGATTGTACAAAAACATAACACTTCATAACATTGTCACAACTCAGAATAATTGGCAAAACTGTTGCCCCCAACTAATTTCTTTTTTTAGGAGTATATAACCCAATAAAGACTCTTTGAGAAGCCAATAAAACTTTTACCATACTCAAATATATATTTTTGTACCAATAAATGGGTTCAAGTATTGCAAAATATTGTTAAAATATCACAAAATATAGTTAAAGTATCACAAGTTTTAGATACTTGAATTATGCGCTATTCACATCTATGGTATTTTTCAATCAATAGCGAAGTATCACAATAAATTATTAAAATATGCATAAAACATAGTTAAAGTATATTTTACGATATTTATTTTCTAGTCTTTTATCTCTATTTTTTTTACAATATATTGTTATGGTATTACAAAATATTGTAAATATACTACAAAACATAGTTAAAGTATTACAAAATATATTTTTATAATATTGCAAATTACATTTTAAAATTACCTTTTTAAACTGTCAAGCAAGCAACTATAAAGTGCTTTCCCAATTTTCAATAAAAAGTAAGCAAGTGATTAAGAAATATAATCTGCTGAACCAAAAGCCAGGTTGTTTGCTACATACATTATACAAAATCAAAGTAATGCGGGCATACAAGAACAACAGAACAACACCAGTACAATAGATTGGCTCTGAAAGGACACATCGCAGCAATTATATCTTAAAAAGCTCATACGATTGTACAAAAACATAACACTTCATAACATTGTCACAACTCAGAATAATTGGCAAAACTGTTGCCCCCAACTAATTTCTTTTTTTAGGAGTATATAACCCAATAAAGACTCTTTGAGAAGCCAATAAAACTTTTACCATACTCCGGTTCGGTTTGGCCAGTTTGGACGGTTTTCACGGTTTTTTTTTTTAATTTTCACTCAGTCGATCGGCTGAGAAGAGGTCGATCGACTGCTTCGCCCAAAATTCCCAAACTCTCTGTTCTCCAGTCGATTTGGAGAGAACTAGTCGATCGACTGATTGAGACCAAACCGTGAACCGGCGGTTTGCAAACCGGCACAAACCGTCCGGTTTCACGGTTCGGTTCCGGTTGGAGGTTTCCGCCGAAACCGAACCGACGGTTCGAACCGTGAACCGGCGGTTCGAACCGCCTGGACACGTCTAGTTCTCAGGGAAGCTAACCAGGTTGTACCTGAATCCTTGCTGAGATTCGAGACCACATCAAGAAAAAGGTTAGAGATACCCTTTTTGAAGTATTTATATATGTCTAAGGAATGTTAAGCATGGATATGTTTCCAAGTTTAATTTCTAGTGTTGGAAATGAATTTCGAGAATTTGTTGATTTTCTTACGAAAATCGAGATTAAGCTTAGATGAGTAGTTTTGAAATAGTTTTTTTGGTATACGAATATAATAATTCGAATGTTAGTGGTGGGATCCACTTTTAATATTTTAATTTGAATATATAAAAATAATATTAATAAAATATTAGATGTTGGGTCTCATTAAATAGATTTAGTTTAAAAAATAATTAAGTAGATTTTCGTAGTAGTGATGGGCCCCACAACTTAAAAGATAAGATGTGATTTTGATAGATTTGAGATGTTTTAATGTTGAAAATTGAATAATAATTTCCAATGAAAAAAATTATTGGCAAAGATTCTAAATTTATGAATAGCTAGAAGTTGGAAAAAATCACGAAATCATGAAGGCTTACTTCAAGTGGTAACAACCTCTTCTCAAAGGGAGGAGGTCAAGGGATCGAATACCTTGTGTGCATGTGTGGGTGTATTTATTTGAAAGCCAATTGATAAGTCCATTTTTTTTAAAAAAAATATGGAAAATGGAAAAGTGGATTTGGGAATTATTCCATACATGCTTATCTTTGAGTTAAGGGTCCTTAGTTATGGCTTTACATTTTTTAAGCATCTTTGGTTAAATATCATATTAGTTGAGGTTTTGATTGGAAATCCCTTATAAGTTATAGTTTAACAAACGTTCAATTTTTAAGCTTAAAATTATTGGAACATCGACATTTTGTTTTTTATATTTATTATATATGAAAATTCGTTAACTTGATTGCAGGAGTCGAAGCTGTATTGTGCACATTTCAGAGAAATTGATGCTAATGCTCTCAAAGCAACAAAATAACGTTCGATAATTCTAACAATGAAGATTGATTTGAGGGTTTTGAAATTAAGCAAACACCACATATTTTTTATTTTTTATTTTCCAGTTTAAATATTACTGAAGATATGATCGTATTTCTGACAAGAAGCCAAATACGAGCTAAATCTTGCACATGTAGTAGTGAAATCAAGTTCAACTGCTCGTAGTTTTTATTACAAAAAATCAGTGTTCTTATTTGTTAGGGGTATTTGTTGCCTGTAAGTTTCTCCAGCTATTATCAGTCTTTAGAATGTTGCAGTATCAGATTTTTCTATCTAGTGCGTAATACTTTAATTTGTTTTTCTTGGTTTTTTATATGTTTCATTAAGTTGATTGAAAAGAAGTCTACTTCAGTGATTAATTGTTGTTTTGTCTTATACGTGTGTGTGTATACTAGTAAAATACACGTTCATAATTAATTATTTATATATTATATCATTGGTATAAGATTTAAGAAATTAAAACATGAATTTTGTCAAAGATAAAAAGTTCTAAGGAAAACACATCTATTTCATTAAATTTTAAATATGCTAATAGTAAACAATTATCCATTGAAAAAAATCATAAACTGATGAAAAGAAATAGTATAATCAAATATCTAATTTTAAATGAAAATCAAATTTCTTTTCTTGCATGATCTTGATGGCAGGATCAGTATTCTTGTTAGTTGATTTTAATGATCTCTTGCTACACTTCTTTAAAATATTGCTAATAGTCTCCTCAACTTCGCTTGATATCACCCTCATTTTTGTTTGATATTACATTGATCACCTCCATTGTCCTTGTTATTTGATTTTAATGATTTTTCGTACTTTTCTTTGTAAGACTGTTGATGGGTTATTGTCATTACTTGAAAGTCGAAACCATGTTGACATCATTTTTCTTGTTGTTCTTTATGAGTTTTTTTCTTTTGTTTACTTTCTGTTTTGAAGTTTTGAAGTATTAGCATGCTTCGTATAAAAAATATTTAATTTCATTGATGTAGTTGGTATTTCTTTTATGTCATCTTTTAGATCAAAATATATCATCTCAATTGTATCAACAACTTCACTCAAATCTACCTTCAATGAATCCTTCTTTTTGTTGAGAGCAATTAGAAATTGAAATTTGGTTGATGCTTGTAAGATCAATCTCCTGCAGTATTTAAACACATGTTCTCCCAAAAACAATTACATAGTAAAATTAAAAACTTATATATAATTAAATTAAATTTACATTTGTTCCTTCATCAAAAAAAAAAAAAAATTATCTTAAGAATTACAACCTCATCAAGTTAATAAACTAATGGAGTTAAATTTGGAAATAGTTACCGAGTGTACATTATTATTTTATATTTTTTTTTTTGCTGGGCTAACGAAAACAATATTAAAATATACACACAATTGGATAAATTAATAAATAATATCTTGTTTAGGAAGTTACCTCCTTTATTAATGCAAGATATTCATTGATAAGACATTCGACATATACTGTCGACGCATCTTCGAATAGTGTTATAGATACACTATTATTTTCTTACACAACATTCAAGACTAATCTATATGTGGAGTTAAACAAATATTGTTCTAAGTATATTGATGTATGTACAAAAGCAAAATAGTTTTTAAAGTTCGAGCTAATACCTTGGTGTCATTTCCACGTCTTCCAGATTGCACTTAATACATGATGTGTTGTCATCTTTCTTGTAAATTAACGCGACATAATTTTACATAAATTGTATCGTAAGGATAATATATTTAAAACCTTCTCAACAAATCCTCTGAAAAGTTAATATGAATCAGGTAAGAAAATGTTAACGATTAGAAAATAGGTCAATATAAAAATTACTAAATAACCTAGTTTTGATGAAAAGTACCCCAGATAGCTGATCTCGATCATGTCTAATTTCTTGTAAGGTCACTTCTTTTACATCTTTCATCCTTTGTTTCATTGATAATTCAAGTAATTTAGTAGGATCATCGTTAGCACATGACCTACGTAATACAATATATGAAACAACGAAAAAAGGTATTGTTTTTTAGATTTTATTTTTATATCGCATATGTTAATATAGACTGGTTATATTTGAAGTACAAAGACCATAGTAGTATGCGATTGCAACTCACCTAATTATAAGATGTTAACAAAACCCAATGTGAAAAAATATATATAATATGCATAACACTCGTAAAGAATATAATTAGTAGTGAATCACTTTAATAATCCAAGTGTGCATATATAAACACCTCCAAAGCAAACTCTAAGTAAAAATCACATCACTAAGCATTAATTTATAGATATTGTTACCGTATATGTTCTTGCATTGAGTTTCGTAATTGCAATAATTGATTTTTAATTAGCAATATGGTACAAAGTCAGTCCTTTGTTTTGAGCCATATCTACCCCAAAAGCAACTATTATAGTTTGATACCTGCATAATTAAAATACTGAGTATTATAGTACATAGTATATAAGGTTATATCCAACCATAATTAGTTTCTCAAAATGATAAGCACATTAGATGAACTTTCAAGTAAATAGCATATAAGGGAAAACTGAGTACTTATTATGAAATATCTTATTTTCACATTAGATTTAGGAGAGTCAATTTTAATTAATTTTAGCTAAAAACACTATAGTAAATAATTACATAAAAGTTACTAAATATATAAAGTATTCAATGTGGAATTAGAAACTAAAAGTTCAAAATATGCACAAATATGCTATCTCAAGATCATAAGATCTTTCAACGTGAAATTAGTAATTCAATATGAAATAAAGCAAAGATGCAATATTAATGCAATTATTGTTAAAATTTATACAATAATGAACAAAATATGATAAGAAAAACCATTACTCTTCGTTCATCATAGTTATTTCTCTTAGGCCGACTGCTGAGCCCACTCTGGCTCAGCCGCACCACCCAGGGTGCGAGCCACCCGAGAAGCAAGCTATTACAGCGAGCGTCTGGAGCAGTATGGAGCCGAGGAGCAAGGCAGTAAATAAGATAGAAGAAGGGGCTAGGCTCCCAGTGGAGGAGAGGAGACAGTTAGGATAACGAACTTGAAATGCGGAGCCCGAGCGGCCGACGAGTGAGTGGTTAGTGATCAATAGCGCCCATGGTTTCGATACTCCCCTTTCGCTTGTAATAACTTCTAATTATTTTAACTTTATCACAATCCCAAATATATTTGCCAAATATAATTTTAAGTTTAACATATGAATAAAATAATTAATTACTAATACTAAATTATAGAAGAAATGATATGTACCAATTCTTTCATCGTTGTGAATTCCAAGGTTTATGTCATTGAACTTGAGAAGATTAAAGAAAATGTTGTTTTGTATGCCTTCAATGACATCCTTCATAATGTTGTATCTTCTATAATTTATTTTCTTTGATAATTTACACTTGGATAACTTGGGTTAACCTTTCTTAATCCACATTAGAGATTGTATACGTCTTGTTGCCTTCAAATTTTCTAGCGAAGTACATTAAACATAACTACTTCAATTTCGACCCCCTGCGTGAAGTAGTAATTAAAATGATATTATATTCTTTTTCCCACCAAATGAATTTGCATAATTAGATATGTCAAAATAAAATAAATATTGTGATTATCAATAGGGCTGTCAATTTTACCCGACGGGTAGGGTACCCGTCGGGTACCTGACGAATCGGGTAGGGTATTACCCTAAAAAATCAGGTACCGGATCGGGTGAGGGTACTGCCCGCTAGCTACAGTACCGGGTACGGGTACAAATTTTATACCCGTTACCCTACCCGATTACCCGAATATACTTTATTTCATTATTATTCTGTGAGGAACCCAAAAGCTAAAAACACCTATTGTTCATTTTTCATTTGAAGTTTTTTTTTTCTTCTAAATCTTGGAGGCAGCCAACAGTGGAGATCGACTGTAATTTTGGAACAGTGGCATTTAAGTAATCAAACAAATGATTTGCAACTCCCCAGCGAGTGCTCTGTTTTTCCTGACTTCTTTTTCTTTTGATATCCTCCCAGTGGCAGAAAAAAGATACTTCCTTCAAACTAGTACTAGACAACATACTGGGGATAAAAAACTATTTCAATGAATATTTTTTCATAAATAATAAATTACCTTCAAATTCTGCAGAGTCTTGGAGCCAATAGAAATCATTGAAGAGGCAAGAACAGAGAACAAAGTCTCATTTTCCCTCCGTTTTGGGATTCAAGGAAGGAAATAAGGATGTCTGCAAAGACAATGTCTTCAGTAACAGATGAGAATAGAGATCTGCAAAAACAGATTGGATGCATGAACGACATTTTTCCTCTGTTTTGATTTGCTTTTGCTGTTTTGGTTATTTTTTTTTTGGATACCCGATACCCGTCGGGTAAATACCCGTCTCTACCCGATTGCAAAAATCGGGTAATAGGTAGGGTACGGGTACAGCCGTACCCGCACTCTACCCTACCCGTTTACACCCCTAATTATCAATTTAAAAGTTATATATTGAAATAATTAGTTATGATATTATTTTATAATTTCTAATAATACACAAGGTTAGCAAGCTTCCAAATTCATATTACGAAAGCTTTTAATTTTAAGAGAGCACATTTCTTAAGATTCGAGAGAGAATATCATTCGGAGAAGAAAATCCGGATATTGAAGGATTATCACCAATAACTTGACAATTACTTGTAAAAATAAATTAACAAATAATTTAAAAGATTGGTATTAAAACAATATTTCAAAATACGCTATACATAATATACTTTATTAGTATTTGGAAAACACAAAATAACTATTATGAATAAGTAATGACATACCTCGTCTTTTTGCAGAGATTTTGTTGACAAACAATACTTTCATATTTTGATGCCACCCAATATCACCTTTAAAAAAAATGTTGATTGCAAAGGGTCGTCACATCCATAATAATGTTTTATTCTATGTTTATCTCCTGAATGTACACATATCATAATGTCACATTCAAATGGTATATTAACATTATATTCGGCTGACGGAGAATCATATACTCGTCGATCTAATTTCACATTTTTTAGATATGGAGTTGAATCATTCATTGATAGAAAATCCTTTAACATTCTAAAACAATTTGCATATAGACTTCTCCTCTAAAACTCTCATGAGTTTATTCATAGTAATTTCAAATAAAGTGGAGTTTTTAAATATGTTCATTCTGTTCTCGATCTCATTTTCTGTTTCTACAAAACATAATTGAAAATAGCAGGACCATTTGGGTTAGGTATTTAACCCAAGAAGGTCATGATAAACCATTCCTTGCGCTCAAAAATATAAATAGCTCGTCTTGTAGATGCAAGGTCTTTATAAAATTTTACCCGAAATGTGGTTAGAGAAAATATGCAACTGAATAGATGGATATTTGTTCGAAACTATATGGCCTCTTCTGATTGAGAAGTACACAGTTCATAATAATTCATCAGGAACTTAACTAGGCACCAACTTATCTTTTCACTATCATAACAAAATGATTGAGGCTCGTACTCAAATCTCATAGCACCATAATGTATGAAATTGGGCATTTTTTAAGCTGGTGTATCTCCCATATAACTCCTTTATTCTTGAAACTAAAAAAACGTACCAAATAATTTGGATCAGAGAAAATGCTGAATTATTATCATTTAATGAGTAATTAATACCACTAATATTCAAATGTAATTTGATTATTAGAAAGACATGCAACACACGGATTTTTGCTCTTTTGGTACTTCTTTGCACAATCGATATACTCCTGCTTCTGAGTAGCATTTAGATTGCGATATTTTCTCTTCATCTTGTTACCAATATTCATCTTTCACTATCCTATAAATATATAATGGTTAAAACAAATTCTAAAAGTTTTAAACACTAAAATATGTAATAAATATTATCTATGATAATTTTGATGTGGATGATGTACGATGCATTGTAGAATTTGAATTAAATTAGTCAATCATACCCTTAAAGCAAATATACTTCACGCGTCTTCAAATGACCTATATTAGAAAAAAAAAACATACAAAGTCACACAACTGAAAAAAAAGTCGTACAATTTTATTAGATGAAATTCTATTTACTTTCGTTCATACTCTAAAAGCAAATATTACTTCATACATTTTAAAATGACCTATATTAGAAAAGAAGGGAATACAAAGTCACACAATTAAAAAAATGCGGTACATTACTTCGAGTCATACTCTTAAAGCAAATATTATGAGAAAAACGAGACTAACAATCAAACAATAGCCAATAAAGTGTATAAAGAATTAGGAAATTCCCCCCCCCCCCAATGTATGCTGTTTTTTACACTTTGCCCCCCGATGTACACTAATTTCCGACGTTGCCCCCTCAACTTTATTTTCGGCAGAATATTCCTTCTAAATTCCATCGACGGGCAGCTCGGGGGAAAAGTGCAAGAATCTTATAGTTTGAGGGGTAAAGTGCAAAAAATCTTAAAGTTTGGGGAGGCAAATAAAAAAGAATATAATATTGAGTTTTTGTCTTAAATTTTTATATTTGAAAAAGATATAAAAATTTTATCTTATACACACACACAAACACACAAAGTTGTCAGTACAATTCCAATTAAAAAAAAAAACAAAACCCCCTCATAAATTTTCAATTAATATTTATAATTTTCAAAATATAAATGTTATCAATACATCTTTTATATTATTAAATATGAAACAAATGACTAATTATTATGTAATTATTAGGCTAAATAATATAATAATATATTATTATATAATATGATTGAACAAAATAGAATAAAGGTGTATTTCATATATGCATTATAATATTATGATACGAAAAATAAAATTATCATTCGATATTATTATTTCTATAAAAAATGTGATTAAATACTATTTTAATCACGAGAAAATTGTTATATAAAGATTGTATAACTATATTACTTAGAGAAAAAGTGTAAAAATGATTTTAATATTTGCGTCCAAATGCAATTATACTTATATTATAAGATAGTTTTTAATTATATCTTTTTAACTATATTACTAATTACTATGATATCATTTCACGATTATATATATATATATTCTATATCATTTTAATAAGATAATTTTTTAATAATATCTTTTTAACTATATTACTAATTACTATAATATCATTTCACGATTATATATATATATATACAAGATTTTATTTTTTCATTCAAATTATAAGATTTTTGCACTTTACCCCCCAAACTATAAGATTCTTGCACTTTGCCCCCCAGCTGCTCGTCGATGGAATGTAGAAGGAATATTACGCCAGAAATAAAGTTTACGGGGCATCGTCGAAAATTGTTGTATATCAGGAAAAAAAATAGAACAAAAAATACTTTGGGGGCAAAAAACTTTTTTCCCAAAGAAATACCCAGCACAAGTATATAATTTGGCCTGGTTCTTCATAATCAAAACCTTGGATCTCATAAATTGTTCTTTGGAAAACTAAAAAAAAAATAAAATTACAATGATCTTATTACGAAAATAAAATCATATGATAATGCAATGAGAATTTTTTTAAAAGTTCACATGATTATGTTATCTAACTCTTTAAAATTGTAGTATTTCCCAACTCTTGGACAAAATAGGATTAATTTTGAAAGAGAACTTTGCTCGAACTGAATATTGTTCTTTGTATGGTAGTGGATTGTTTCAATATTAGTTGTTTTCAAATTGATCAGCCTTGATTAATAGAGTTGTTGTAATAATAGGTAATAGGTGTCTTCTATTTGATTAGCCTTTCATTCACCAAAAACACTTGCAAAATCAATAGTCTTCTTCATTATTCACTTCTAATTTGATTTTAGTATTAGATTCCTCTTTTATTAGGACTCTTGCATAATTTTTTCATTAGATTATATACATGGATAATAATCATTTTTATATATGTATAATTACACTCTTGTCATTAAATATATTTTACATCCGTGTATGTTCATTTATTTGAATTTCAATGGATGTTTAGATGAAGTAGAAAATAACTCAGACTAAAATCTAAATAATAGAGCAAGACAACAATTACTTTAATATGATGCCACGAATTTCAAATGTATTACCGAAAAGAAAACAAAAAACAATCCAGATTGTTTTGTTAATCGGGAGACATTTCAACTATTAATAATTGGAGTACAACCTTCTTAGGATGCATAAATTCCTTTTTTATTAGGATACATATAATTACAATTCTCACCATTAAAAGAATCAAAATATTATACATAGCACAAGGATATTTCAAGCGACTGAGGTTTTTACAAAAATATTCATCCTTTTAAAATATTATTGATAGATAGATATAAATATTTAAAATTCTTGAAATTTTATGTCTTCCCTGACAAAAAGTATTCAGTTCTAACTCACTGTAAATATCAATTGAATTAACTGAAGTTTTCATTAACAATATCTGAATTTACTATTTAGTGAATTACTAGCAAAACTCGATGATCATTTGATTTGGGTTGGGTTATACATTGAAGAAATAAATATGTGTTCTATGCATATAATAATTTTAAAATTCCAAAGACAATACAATTTCGACAGAACAAAGTGCAATTAATTTATCAACCCATTTTGTTTTCAATCTCAGATAATATCTGAACACATGAAATTAAGAAATTTTGACAAATAAATACAAACTAGAAGGCATTTGTGCCCACTAAAACACACTTTTTTTTTTGTCCATTAGGTAAATTCTTTCATCAAGTATTTTAGCCAAAAACTAGGATAATTTTCCCCCCAATTCATTCATTTCACGCCATCAATCATTCGAGTTTGATTTGTATAAATGTTTCTGCTGAATCCGTATAATTTTATACTCTCAAATCCATCGATACCATCTACCACCTCAGGAGTCGACCACACATCCGCACATTGGAAGCAAGATAAGAGGGCGATTGAAATGATTTGCACATAGACCACCACACATCACTGGTCCATTCTTTTTAGGTTGATTTGTTCTTAAATTCTCGAATTTATCATTTGTACATCTATTATCATCTCTTTTTTGGCATGGATTAGGCCCTTTCTATGAACTTGGTGTATGTGTTATTATCTTTTCCCTTTCTTACTTTTTTTAAGTTTCAATTAGAAGGTGTTTGTGATGTGATAATTTATTTTTAGATTTTTATTTGTTTAGTAATTTTAAATATGTTGTGGTGTATTTTGAAGGTGTTTTGGATATTTTTGTGCTACCTCCACACATTTGGGGATGTGATTACAGTAGTGGTAGTTTTTGGGGATAATCTCATTTTTGCCACTTTCCAAAAAAGGTACGTGATGTTGGCCAACATCAAACTACATACATTAAGTTGGCAAATTTATCAAATTTGGTAAAAAAAAACTTACATGGTATGATTTAATCATTTCTTATCATTTTTAATTTAAAAACTGATTTCTTATCATTTTCAATTTAAAAATTAATTTAGAAATCAATTTACAAAACATTTGATATTTAGCAAAAAGAAAACAAAACAACATTAAAATTTGGAAAATACAAAATATGATTTTCATTCATTCATAACCCTCAAAGTACATACCATCCAAGATGCAAAACCTACCCTATTTTTCTGGAAAAATTAACCCTAATTTGTGCATATCCAACATTAAAAAAATATAACACGTAGATGCCAAGTCTAATATGTTTTGAGCATTCCAAAAGAAAAACATAAATTGTTTTCAATCCACATTATATCAAGATTGACTCAACGATTTGAATTTCCCAAGGATATTCTACTTGAAACTAGTCCCTTCCTACTACGTGGGTTTCCTCCCCTCGATCAAACACTCCATGAAGTGCAGCATGTATCCAGCATAGCCCGACCTGTCAAAATAGTAATTGAAGTTAGATTTACCACATCCAGTAACTAGATTACCACTACAAATAATACAATTACCATAAGAAGTAATCATATGACAATTAAGAAAAAATATTACTAATAAGTTTTTTCCCTAAATGGGGGCAGGTAAGGTCTTCAACTAACTCATAGTTATATCTATTAAAACCCTCTCAATTATTACATGTCTTGTCTTTTTCTCATCCTCATTCACTGGTACCTGCTCGATCAACAGTTCACCTTCAACATCGTGCCCCTATTATAGTTTCATGGTTTTTAGATGGATCATCACTATCGACGAAGAGCCTAGTGTTGTATACATTTGTTTACCAGGTTTTGACAAGTTTTGCCTGTTAAATAACATAATAAGTTAGCTTTTGGTGTAGGGTAAGAAAAGGACGTGCAATATGTACCGATATATACTTACTAGAATACTCGCCCCCTCCTCCCACATATCGTCTTCATCGGGCACATCCTTCTTGTTCAGCCTCAAACTCAAGTTCATATGAAAGAGTTTCTTCTTCTCCTTGTCAATCCATAACAAGGTGTAGTGATGACTCTGGTCGTGGTGCATCAGGATTAAAACTTTGCTAGAATGACTAGATTCCTTAAAAAAAAGAATGTTTTCTCTATATCAAATTCTTTTCCCACTCACATTGTTATTTCTTATCGAGCATTCTGTAATGAAGTGAGTTTTAGTATTGATTATATTTTAGAGAGGAATAAAGGTTACCATGGGAGTGCAGTGGCAACACACTTGTTCATTGGGAGAAATACTTACCAAAGCTGCAGTTTTTTTATCACACGTAAAAATGATACACATTAATATACATGTGTTATTATCCAGGTTAAAAATATTACAAAGCCTGGTAATAATATTAATATTAATATTATCACCAGTGGTGATGCGATTATAATATACATTTACTGAATTATCACTACCATTAATAAGATTACCATAAATAGTATTAGAATTAATAAAACCAGTAATTTGAATAAAATGGCTATTTTATGCTTACATTGACATATCCTTCCTTCTCCATTTGCACGTAACGGATCATTTGATTGTTTATGTCTGGTTTCATGTAATCACCAACAACTTCATAGTACATAGGAATTGAAACAGTAAAAAAAGATATTATTAAATTTGTTTGAGCTTTTATTATATACTAGTATAATTAAGTATTTTTTTTATGTAGTTACCTATTTGCCTCCATAAACTCTGCATAGCGATTCTTCAAATCATTATCCAGGGACTTTCACATTTTCTTGTTCGTGAAGTCAACATTAAAATCATTTCCTTAAACTACTTTCTTCCCCTATTGTTTCTCCATAGGCTTTCTTGTTGGCTTTCTCTTTGACTTCTGTTCCTTCTTCTTTGATTACGATTTGGTTTGTTCTGACTTCTTCTATAGTTTTGGCATCGTCTTCAATTCTAGATTATTATACAATCTAACTTTTTCTGTTCCCGAGGAGTATTGAATTTCTTTGGTTTTGATGTACCTCATAAATTCACTTTCACGCTCTTCACAATAAAGTGTGGCTTTGGTAGTGGTTTATTTGTCTTTGACAACTCCATCCTTCATCTCTTTGTAGAGTTCTCTCGTAGAATGTCCGTTTTCTCATTTTTTTTTAACAAACTTGACCCTGGTGCTTTTGTCCGTAGTTGTGATTTCCAGCTTGATCAAGTTCCGCAAATTCAACACCTGTCATCGCCATTTCATTAACAAGTAAAATGTCATGTAGAACCGTTTGAACATGTACTGCATTTATCAGTACAGGTTGTTTCTCGGCTATTGGTAGGGGCTCTTTCTCAGGCTTCAGTTATTCTCAGCTGAGGCTCACCATCAGGCTCTTCACCAACCTCACTATCTAGCACTTCACTCACGTCAGAATCTTTCTCGACATTTGCGTCCTTGTTCACTCTAGATTCGCTCATCATAATTGTTTCTTTTCCAGCTTCTTCATTCATGTAGACCCTTTCTCAAAGTTTGCTTCTTCATTATCTCGAGACTCATCCACCACACTTGCTTTTGTACGAGCTCTTTATTCACACTAGACTCCTACTTGATCTTGATATCTAGCATTTGAGATTCATTCTCCATAATTGCTTTAGTCTCTTTATGAACTGGACGGTGAAGGTGATGGAGACTGATGTCACGAAGGCGACATTTCCATACGGATCGTACTTGGAGGTTCATACCTAGGTATTTGAAAATTTACTTCTTGACTCCTTTTTAGTGCTCCGATAGTGGGATAATTTCATTTTTGATACATTATGTTGGCCATTTTCCACAAAAGGTACATGATGTTGGCCAGCATCAAACCACGTCTGCTAAGTTGGCGAATTCATCAAATAAGGTACATTTTTATCACGTTCGGGCCCAAATGATGATGTGGCGTGATTATTTAATTTCTTATCATTTCTTATTTAATTTTAAATATTAAATGAATGTGAAATATCATTTTTTCCCTTCCGTCTCATTTAATTTCTTTTCTTTTATTTTTTTCTCTTATTTTTCCTTTTTCCTTTTCTATTTTTCATCTCCTCGCTTGCATCTTCATCTCTCCCCCTTTCTCTTACACTGTACACACACTTCCATGGCTCGAAGAAAATCAAAGAGAGCAACGGCGGATGGTCACAAATTTTCAAGCGGCGGATCTGGGCGGTGGGTGTTCACAAATGGTTGTTCATGAGTTTGTGGTGGTGGCGGCGGATCTGGGCGGTGAGTGGCCACGTCGGCCCTGCTGTTTCGATTTTGGACACGTCGTTCGGTTCCGATGGCCGACATCCTTCGACAAATTAAACATATCCGATATTTTTTCCTTCCATTTTTCTGAAATTGAAGAAGAAGAAAAATGAATGGTTTAGGACTGGATGCCAATTTATGTTTATTTTGTTTATTTATTTTCCAGCAAATTAGAATTTTTATTTTAGTTTTTAAAAGAAAAATTGGAAGAAAGAAATAAAGAAAAGAAATTAAATGAGAAGGAAGGGCAAAAATAATTTTTCACCTCCATTTAATATTTAAAATTAAATAAAAAATGATAAGAAATTAAATAATCACGCCACGTCAGCATTTGAGCCCGAACGTGATAAAGATGTACCTTATTTGATGAATTCACCAACTTAGTAGACGTGGTTTGATGCTGGCCAACTTCACGTACCTTTGATGGAAATTGGCCAACATAATGTAATAAAAATGAAATTTTCCCCTCCGATAGTCTTCTTCTCCACCAGCCTTTCATTCTCGAGCTCTTTGATCTTCTCATCAGAGAACAAAACCATTTCTACCGAGACTTTCATGGGATCCTCAATGTTGACTTGAATCCTTTAAAAAATGTCATACACTTTCCCTCGACCATCATCATGCATAATATCATTCAAATAATCAATGTATAACTCAAAACCGCTCATCATACCTCTCACCCGCTCTTCGTGTTTCTATTTTTGAGGGACTTGAATCGAATTTGACAAGGATTATTATGAATATCACAATTAGTATTGTATTATCTAACATAGTAACAAAACTACCACAACTAGTAATATTATCAAATCCAGTAATCTTTTCATTTCAAAATTATCACAATTAGTAATTATATTACCAAAGTAAGTAATGACATCATTATGTGGATAAAAGATTAAAACATATAGTAATAGATTACATGAAGTTGTAAGCTGATAATAGTTGACAAAGAGGTGACTGGTGCACCGTATAAGAACAATGACCTTTTGAGGTTTGATTTTATTAAAAATATAAATAATTAAAGTCATTATTTTTGCATGATTTTCCAACGAGGTTGTGACAAGTTTCGTAGAGGGATTAGATTAGTTCATTTCTCCTCCTCCTCCTCCTCTTCTTCTTCTTCTTCTTCTTCTTCTTCTTCTTCTTTCCCTTTCTTCTTAGAGTATCTTAATGGTTAAAGTCTAATTTGGTTTAGATGACATAATAATGGACTTAAGTCTTAGATTAAGTCTCTTGTGTGATGGCCACACGAATTTCCTTCCATGTGACGGAGCCCAAACTCGCCCCACACCTGGATGCACCCAAGAAAAATGGATCCCTTATAAAATGAAGATAATCATGCTGCCCCATTCCAACACTTCTTCTTTCTCTCTCCCGACCCAAACCCCCAACCTCCTAATAATCTCCACCGCGTCTCTACACATCAAACGCACCTCCACTTTCGATTCAACACTGCGCATCCCTGGCGATTTTATACTGCGCCTCTATCGCTGATGCTTTCTTCGTCGATCCACCACCACCAATTGATTAACAAGAATTTATCTTGATTTTATTTAGTATTTTAGTTCATTTTTATTATTGTTTTCGGTGAAAGTTGGATAGATTGAGCATATTTTCGTATTTTCTTATCTCCAACTTGTTTTATCATAATATGATCATAATTAATTAATTTTATGTTTATTTTAGGTATTTTAGTTTGGAATTAGTCAAGGATGGGCAAACGAGTAGAGTTTCAGCGAAAACGGGCTGCGATTTGAAGAATTTGAAAGCTTCCGACTTTCTATAACGGTTTTTCAGCTGTAATCATTATAGTACCCCTGGCCGACCAGCCCTGCCGAGTGCTGCCGAGCCCTGCCGACCGTAGCCTGCCGACGCTGCCGAGCCATGCCCACACTGAGATTCTATAACGGGTTTCGTCTGAAACCGTTATAGAAAGCCCTGATCGACACCAATGCCCACGAACTCTCTGTAGCGTCGATCCGAAACGCGTCTATCGATGCAACGTTGACGCGACTGCCCAGAAAATGCATTTTTAAGGGTTTCTTACTGCCCAAGACTTCCCAAAACTATAAAATACCCTATGTATTTCGTTTTTTTCAATACACAATCATATTCTTAGGGTTTTTAAGGCCTCTTAGGGGCTGACAACCCCAACTAGTGCCCTTCGATTTCTTAGTTAATATTTAAATTTCTTAGTTTTAAATCTCTAGTTTAAGATTAGTTTAGATTAGTTCTTAGATAGATTAGATAGCTTAGATTCAAGATCTCGACACCGAAACGCTGCTGTTCGTCATAATTTAATTAGTAAGTCCTATATTCCTTTTGTTTTAATTTAGTTTAATTAGTTCTTATGCTTTTAAATTCATGCTTGATAGTTTAATAATTAATCTTCAAACAAACAAACCCCCCATGTATGATGATGAATCGTATAATATTATTGGTGATGATGATGTTGGGATTATTATGTTAAGATTGATGAAATTGCTTGGCTAGATCTAACGGGTCTAGAGCCTATAATAGTCGTGAACCATCAATTGGGTTTATCCCAATAAATCGTGGAAACGATTCGAAACTCTAGAACCCAAGTTCTAAATCTTTTCAAAACCTTTGAATTTTATTCGTTTAAGATCAATTTATTATTTTTATGTGTTAGATTAGGATTTTATTTTATTTCTTATTCGTGAACGACAAACACAAGAAACACTTCCGAATCTAGTTTTTCTCGAGAGATCGACTCGGTTCAACTTATCAACCTACACGCGATCCCGTACTCTTGAGGGCGAGCTTTTTAAAATTGACAAATTTAATAAAAGTAGGTACAAAAAGTTCGGATCACCAATACGTTCACTTGTTGTCGTAAATTTTCAGATGTACTTACTTTTCTAATTTTTATTTTATTTGCCCTAATTTCTATTTTCAATAGTCATAATTTCTATGTGACTTTGTGGTTCTATTGTGTTAATATGATGTTATTTGGGTTTGAAGCATTGGTTGGTGCATATTTGATTGTAGTTCGTGCTTATAGTCATGCTGCTAATATTCTGTATTGTTAATCACTGTAATATATTGTTAGAAAATGTCACTTTTTTTATAAAACTATTTACTTTTCCATACAAGACTAACACCTATTATAGGTAATCATTATTGCATTCTAAAACTTGTCATGTGTGTTATTTTTGGAATGTAATGTAATTTATTGGTAGAAAGTTTCACTTTTCTCTATTAATTTTCAATAAGAAGATGTCACTTATTATAAGTTCTTTCTCCTGTAACTCTTGGTGCCAAACTGGTTGTACCACGTTTTGCAACCTTTGATGTCATTTGTCGCTATGATTTTTTACTTTAGTGTGCATCAGAAGCCTTCTCGCTATAAATATGAGCCAAATCCTTTGGGTATTGGGCTCACATTAGTGGGTCCCATACTATCATTCCATGATGTGGCATTTACCTTGGCCTATTGGCTCTCCAAAATCAGACCTCTGAGGCAAGTAGTCCGAAATTCTCATTTTTATGTTTGTCTTCAAAAAATTAAAAATAAGTTATAGGTGAATTATGCAGGTCTGATGAACAGGTTTGCAAAACAATCTCATTAGAGCATCTTTAACCACAACCCCATCCCCTCCCCACCTTTTCAATTCCCAACACGCCACATCACCAAAATCACCTCCACATCACCAACTCATTTTATTTCCCTCCCCAACCCCTTTTATCTCATTTATCCTTCAAACTCTCAAACCTACTTTTTATGTACCCCACATGTTTCCCAACAATTTTAATTCTTATTTTTCATATTCCAATATTATTATATTTTATCTATTAAATCTATTTAAACTATTTAATCTATTAAATATAGTAATTCTACTTAATCATGAGTTTATGATTAAATTAATAATAATAATAATTTAAAATTATTTAAAAATAAGTCTCAAAATAAACGTCCATGATAAATTCGGTAAGAAAAAAAAACACATGCAATTTGATTAAATAAAAAGGGATACAAAATAAAAAAAAAGAAATTAAAAAAAATACAACAAAATAGAGAAAATAAAACACAACAAAAGAGAAATAAATAAACAAGTATGCGTGCATCAATCTTGATGATTGGGCTCATTCCATATATGCTCAATCAAATCATTGCGAAGCTGGTGATGCATATTTTTATCCATTAGTTGAGTTTTTCTTTGTAGATATTGTTGAAAACATATTTTATTAATTTTTATTTTATTTTTTGAGATAATATGTGATATTCTATTTTATTTATATATCTATTCTTAATTTTTTTTTCATTTATAATTAATATTCATGTAAATACTTTAAAATTTTAATTAATAATAAAATTTAAATTCTTTATGTATGAAATTTATTTATTTTACAGTAAATTATTTTAATTTATATATATATATATATAAATATATATATATATATATATATATATATATATATATATATATATATATATATATATATATATATATATATATATAAATTAAAAAGAAAAAGAAAAAGAAAAGAAAAAGAAAAAGAAAAAGAAAGGAGAAAGGAGAAAGGACGGAAGAAAGGAAGAAAAAGGAAAGGAAAAAGAGAAAAAAAAAAGAAAAAGTTGGCTGCAACTTTTTAGAGGTGGGGCCCACTGCCCCACTCTCTCTTCAGGCGCGTGCACTGCACGCGCCGTGTGATTGGCCCAGGGCGGCGACTGCCGCCCCACTTCTCCCTCTCTCCTTTTTTTTTTTTTTTTTTCTTTTTTCTCTCCCCTCCCGTTTGAATATCCCCCTCCCCAATCTCAAACCCCTTCTTCTACCCAACTCATTTATTCTACCCCTCCCCAACCAAACCCCACCAAAACCCAAGACTAAAGATGCTCTTATACATGGGAATACAAAACTCAATGCTAGTCAGGATTCTTGTGACATGATTCCTCGGGCTGACTCAAGCGGTCCCACCTACTTGCTTTGTTGTCACCATGGCCATAATGAGCCTTTGTCTTTCCCATTTCAAGGGCAGCGGATTTAAAATCAGGAACTTGTCATTCGTTTTAATCCCACAAGCTGGTTCGATTGTCAATACTTAACAAAGCTACATTTATGGTGACGATTATAAATCATTGCATATATGAGTAGAGTAATAGAGATACCTGTGAACTAGTGGAGATTTACACTTATTATAGAAGAAAAGGCTGAATATATTATAAGGGCTTTTGCAAAGAGACAAGAAGAATGTAAAAGCGGTGAGAAGGATCGGGATTGATTGTCACTTGTACAATTTTCTTTGTTTTCTTGCTGCATGTATTCTTAGTAAACTATTACTTTTAATATTATTCTAAAAAGTGACACCTTTTAGTGACAAAGTGACAAAAATATCTTAAAAATTGACATTGTTATCTTTTAATGTTTATTTTTTTTATTTCTCTAATTATAATTGGACATGTTATAGGTGAATTTATTTGGTTATGATATTATGAAACTTGTTAGGCAGTTATATTACTTGATAATTATATTTGATGTACATGTATTGGATTTACTTGGTGATATGCAAAAGTGACTATTTTTTAGTGCAAAAGAAGTGTAAAAGTGACAAAAAGTATTAATTGAAAAGGTGAATTCAATTCTTGGTTACAATTTAATTGAAAAGGTTACACATATATTTGAAATGGTAACTTCACTACTATAATTTGTACGGTGATACATTTTGTAAAAAGGGACTCCTTTAGTACAACTTTAAAGCAAAACGGAGTCTTAATTTTAAAGGCGACACATGATATTTTCTTGGTAAAAAAGTATGAATTGAAAATTTGAATTCAATTCTTGTTACAATTGAACTAAAAAGGTGTCATGTATAAGTGAAATGCTAACTTGACTTATAATATGTATAGTGATATATTTTGAAAAAAAATGACACTTTTCTGCATAAAAAACAAAAAACATAGTACTTAAACTAAAAATTCATTATGTTATTTATTTCATTACGAAGCTACTAACTAAATAGCCAAAACAACAATAACAAATAACAATGATTTTAGATCACATTATTATATGTTAATTTAAATGATAGATTATAATATAATGTGTAGGAGTGACGCATTTTGTTAAAAAAATGACAATAATAAGTGGAAAAGTGACACATCTCAGTGCACAAGAAACAATAATTCATCATAAAGAGTTCATAAACGGATGCTTACCTTTTTGATTGGTAAGCTATCTTTAGAATAGGTTTTTGAAGGCTCACTGATGAAGATTAGTACCGCAAGGAAGCTAGAAAGCCAATGAATTTTATAATATGCAAAATTGACAATTTTTAGCTAAAAAGTGATCATATTTCCACACAAAGAAAACATAAATACTCGAACAACCCTGATAATACGTAAAGCCTGACACACAATGGTAACAAATTGGCATCAACATATAATAAAACTACAAAAGTGACAAAAAAAGAAAGCAACATTTGAAACATCAATTACAAATCCGTAAAAAAACATAAATTTTTGAATTATATATATAAAAAAAGGCATCTAGCAACATTATTCTCATCTAACTGCAAAAATAACATTTTCACATCAAAAGCAATATGCAATTAAAAAATTTCACAAAAATAACACTTGCCATCTGATTCTATTTTGTATCCTAACATCTCGATAGGAAAAATGCATCACTTTCATCTTCATAACCCACAAAATCTAAAACTCTCAATGATTTTTTTCTGTTCCGATGACATTGCGTCCACTACTTTGACTAAGCTTTGAGGTCTACATTTTGAAGAGAATTTTTATGTGTCTATCTCCGGCTTACCTCCACAATGTACTTCCACCATTTCATTTAGTCTTGATTTTTCAGGAGAATGTAGATATATTCATGGTCCTCTTCAGTAAATTAAGTTTATTAGTCGGTAAATATTTCATAACCACTATACATTAACATTCAAACGAGTAAGAAACAGAGTAAAGAATATGACATGAAACCAATATACCTAAACTCCAGAAACAATCATCAACCTTAATAAAATGGAAAAGTTCCCCCTGCAGTACCAAAAAAAAAAGTGCTCAATAATTTGAACAAATTCTCTAAACATAATCGACTATTTTAACACAAAATACTATAATCGAAGGATTAAGAAATACTAATAGTAGAAAATACTTGCATCAAGAATAGGTGATCGACCCTTGAGCCCAACATTGATATAATTCTTCTTTATTTTCATGCTATGGCTCTTGACATTATGATTGGTATCCGAGTCTTTTACCACTCTATTATAGAGACATAAGAACCTAAAACTATCACAAGATTTAGAGGGATACAAAATTGAATAAAATAAACTTTAAATCATATGAAGTAACAAGAATGCCAACACCTCAATTACACAAACACAAATAACGCCCTAAAATACGTGTAGATAAGAAGCTAAGTTGGAACTGTAAACCCTAACTATAATAAGTTATTTGTAATCATATTACAAGACCTGAGCAGGGAATTAGATGGGGGCAGATAAGAGAGAGTCGAGGCCACCGAGGCTGGTGGTGTAAAAGGCGACAGTGGCATTGGAATTGAAGTTGGCACAGCCCAATAAACCGCCGATGAATTTGAAAATGAATAAGAGAATGAAAACAAGGAAGTTGGTGATGATAGGATACGCTGAGAGCGAGATGGAGCGAGGTAGTGAGTGACTCCTTGGAATCCAGACGGCGGTGGGCGGTGGTCTTCTGAAAACTCCGATGGGGTAGAGAAAGAGTTTGGGGTTGGGGAGAGAGGATGAAGAAGCGTGATTTTTTTTCTTCTTTTATAGAGGATCAAGTTTGCTGGGTTGAATTTGGTATTAGGACGAGTTTGAGAAACATCACATGATAGAAGATCGTGTGGCCGTCACTTTTGAATTTTTGCCTAAATCTTAAATAACACTCAATCTATTTCAAATTAAATGACTTTTTAGATCAAATTGAAGAATTAAGAATTAGATGTCTTGACTAATATACTCATAAGTAAGTCCCACATAATCTCTTAAATTTGGTAACTGAAAGTCAAAGAAAATCAATCATTAGTGGTAAATTGAAAAATAAGAGATTTTTTTTAAGGATTTACATCAAGGTTAAATTGAAAAAAATAGTGAAATATATATAAAACAAAATTTAGAAACACATACTTAAAAAGTCAAGCCAACAATCATTTGTTACCAAATTTCTTCTAATTATGTCATTGAAAACACATATTTTTTTTTTTACTTAATTAGGTTTATGGGTCTCAAAATAGATCCAAGAAATAACCGGCTCCATTTCTTCTCAAGCCGCATATAAATAATGTTTCATTTTTTATTGCATTTGAGATTTTTTATTTTTATTTTTTTTTGTATAAAATCTAATATTAAATACTTTTTTATTTTGTCTTATTAAATATTTTGACTTTTTTCCAAGACTTAATTGTTTAGTAAATATTTTATATTTACAATATTTGATAATTATCATGTATATTATATAGTCTTAGATTATGTTGTAATTCTCTTTCCCTGTATTAGTTCTCATATATGACAAGAAAAATATTATTTAGGAATCTAAGTTTTGATTTTGTTTCCTTACTAATGATTTTTATAATCAATATTCCTAATGCAATTCGTATGAGAGTTTAAACGAAAAAACACATGAGGAAAAAAAAGAAGAAGATAAGTTTCCTTACTAATAATATTTACTTGCAATATATTATGCATATATCTTTTCCTTATTTTGTAGGTCCCTTTTACAAGTAAGGTGTGTGTGTATAAAGATGGGGATTGCTCACAACTAATATACGAATTTAGAGAGAAAAATTGAAGCGATAAAGTATAAGAGCATATTCATTCAAGCTGCAGATTTACGTATTTTGGTGGAGCGACTGCAAATGCTTTCGACATTTGCGATAACATTCTGCAGGTTGAATTGTGATCTTACATTGTTATTATAGTTTTGTTAAGATTCAATCTTGCAATTGTGAATCTTATATTTTTGAGGATTTTTATTGATTTAGATCATATCTACTATTTAGTAGTTTTTAATTTATCTTTACTTAGTAGTTTACGAGTCTTTGTAAAAATGCAAGTTTTGATTAGGATATTTTTGCCTTGTTGGATCGATCATAAGAATATTTTATTATTATAGCCAAAGTCTTATACGTGTGTCTTTTTATATTTTCGATACTAATTATTTACCCTTTTCACGATGCACACGTATTTTATTATTTAATACTGTGAATTGAGGTTTACAATTCTTTCACTATGTTTTATAGAGATGCTCTT
This sequence comes from Phtheirospermum japonicum, assembly GCA_014905375.1. Taxonomy (NCBI): domain Eukaryota; kingdom Viridiplantae; phylum Streptophyta; class Magnoliopsida; order Lamiales; family Orobanchaceae; genus Phtheirospermum; species Phtheirospermum japonicum. The sequence goes on along the minus strand of BMAC01000007.1, from coordinate 776,212 downwards.
ATAGATTACACTCCATCAATAACGCATGCACCAATTCCGCTCTACATTTTCAATCTTAAATAAATAACAAAACTATGAATTGATTTACCACTTAACTGACATGAGCTATGTGATTTGCCAAATGTCTGTTCTCAACTTTTTAGGTTTAACTTTGAAAAAAAAAAAAATCTCTCCGCTACTTATAAAAGTTACCAACCTCAATAGAATATTTTTGATATAACTAAAAGTTTTATAATTAAACTAAAATCAAAGGGTATTATTCATAATTATCCGCATTGTTAATTTAGAATAAGACTACCGTACATTTACACATGTATGGTAATCCAACCACTACTTGACACCTCACCTATATTAATAAATTAAATCTTTTCAAAAAAAAATATATTGGCCAATGGAGATAGAAGTATCATAAAGTGACTGTACTGTAGAAGTCCCCGTTAATTTAAGGGGGAAGAGTCAATAATACAAACTAAAAGATATTTATACCCACTAAACACACATCTTCTTTTTTGTGCTCAATAACACATATTTGGACTAAACTAACAACATCACCCCGTATATACCCCAACCCACTCCTTCCCCACCCCCATCCCCATAACTCCCCACGTGCACCCTCTCTTTCCTCACAAATACAACTCTATAACTTCAATCAAATACCTTGCAACTTCTCTCCACGATGCACACACGAAACTCTACAATTCCCCCCTCGATCTTGGTTCTATATCCTCCCAAAATTGATGGCTAATTCATCTACTTCTAAACTACTTTTCACCGCAAAAGCCAATGAAGTCGTGTTTTTTTTCTTAATCTTGTTTGAAGCAAGCAACTTGAGAATTGTTATCGACTATAATAACAAATTTAGAAGGTAAGAAATTATAATTTGCTCTTATGATTTGAATTTGTATAACCTTTTATACTGGAGAATTATTTGAACTAATTTTTGAAATATATTGTTTCATTTGTGGTTTTCCCCAGTGCATGTTTGCTATTCATGGTTTTACAAAACCCTAAGTTTTAGATTTTTCTTGAATACTGCTGATTTTGGTATGGTGCTTTACAGGCTTGTAGATTGATGTAAACCACTGCTAATTATGAACATTACTTGTGGACAACACAATTCTTTCTCCTGAAACTATTGTTTATACTTATGTTTTGATGTTTGATTTACTTGTGATTACATTACCATAGCTAACAATGTATTATGAACATAATGTTTGCATTTTCAAATTGTCGTTCAGTCATATCCGTGGAATTCATAACATGTTTGATGAACTTGTGAATTCTGATGATATTATAACAACTAGTAATAGTTGTACATGTTTTTTTTATTTTCCTGGTTTATCTCACCTAGTATTGTGTTTACCACAACTAGTAATGATTGTGTTTGGTTTATTTGCTTAATTTCCTTAACTACCACAACTAATAATGTGTTTACAATTGAGAATAACTTTTACGTGGGGTATTGACTTATTTTCTTTATTTACCACAAATAGTGATGTGTTTACAACAACTAGTAATGATTATACTTGATTTATTTGCTTGTTTTCCTAAATTGCCACAACCAGTAATAGGTGATAATAATTGTGTTTGATTTATTTGCTTATTTTTCTAAATTATCAAAACAAGTATTGTGTTTTCAACAGCTAGATAATAATTTTTCCTCGGAGCATTGGCTTATTCTCTTTGTTTACCACAAATAGTAATTGATGTGCATGGATCTTCTTCTTCTTCTTCTTCTTCTTCTTCTTCTTGATTGACCACATCCAATAATATAATTACCCCTTCTTTGTGTAGAAATTATGGGAAAAAGGAAAACATTGGTTGTGTAGTCTGCTGAAGAGAACTTCTTAGAAGAGACTTCAAATTATGAGTTCAGGTTGGCCTACCAAAGAAAACACAAAGAAGAAGAAGAAGAAAGAAGAGCAGTGATCCAGAGCCCAGCACAGTGGTTGTGAAGGCCAAGAAAACCACAAAAAAAAAATCCAAGAAAAAGACGACAATGAAAAATGACTATCGTGACCCAAAACCGACCATTTCGCAAAGATGCACAATTTGAGCTTTCCGCACATTTGTGAATAGTTGAGGAACTGCATACATGTCCAAACGTGGAACAACCTTGAGAAAATGTCATGCTGGAGCTTCTTCAAATGTTTCAAGGATGGTCTTATGTGCAAAGCAGGGTACATAAAGCAAGAGATTGCTTCAAACTGATGAGTCGAACTTTTTGTCTTTCAAAATTAAAAATCAAGTTAAACATTGCGCGTCTATGTTTTGAAAACAAGTTCGCCCGCAAGAGAACGGGGTCACAGTAAACTGGCAAGTTGAACCGAGTCGATTCTCTCGAGGAGTGGAAATTCAGAATTGACTAGGTTTATTATAATGAAAATCACAAGTTCTGATTCTAAACACACGATCAAAGGGGTTTTTTTGAATTGTGAAATTGAACAAACTAAATTTGAAACTATTCTTGCAACGAGAGTGTCAATCTCTTTGCAAGAAATTACCAACTAATTAGCGAACTATTTAAACACTAAGCAAGAGATTTAAACTACAAATAAAAGACAGGACATATCATCAAACACTTGGAGTGCAATTACCAACTATGATTCTAATAAGATCAAATTACAAACCAACAACCAATAAAAATAAGATTTAATTAACTAATTCAACCAACTCAAGGCTCAACATAAAAATCAAATCATTCACAAAGGATTCAAACACACATTCCCAAACTCAGTTTCAAAACAAGAAATACTAACAAAAGTTTCAAGACTACTAACTAGAATAGAGTTTAGAGAATACTGATTTCGGACGAAAATACGATCTACTAAAACGATGAAAGATATGCTATCTCCAGTGATTTCGGGGGAAAGGAACTCTACGCAAGGAACTGGAAGATTGTCACGAACTCCCAATTTCTGTGATTAAAGATCAACTACAAAACAAATCGAATGTTTATATCATTTGTCGAGAGGGCTCTAACGAATTGTTCACTCTATAACGATGGTAAGAGAGATGTGTCAGATCTCTCTCCCAAAATATGGATGCCCTTCATATCTGACAATCCCTAGTCTTTTGTAGCTTCCAAACCCCCATCAATGCCCAGCGTAACTGAAAATCATTTGAAAATCCGAGTTTGTAACGCCTGCGTCCGGTCGGATGGTCAGAAGCATTCGACCGGGTGGGAGTTTCTACCAGCCAATCCATCGGATGTCAGATTCATCCGACCAGATATTAGTCCAGTAGGTTTATCCGTCAGGTCATCCGATCCGTGCGAGTTTAGAAGATCAACCCAGTCGGATGTAAAAACCATCAGACCGAACTTGTGGCTACTTTTGGGCGCTGAGTTTCCCGTCCTTGTCTCTCTGAATTCCTCAAACGCTCTAGCTGCATGAGAAAACACAAAAGTCATCTCAAGAGGACCAATTAATGATCGAAAACTCGAAAAGTTAAGTAAAAATTGTAGAATGCAAAATTATGCAAAATAGTTTAATTTTAACCCGAAGAAGATAACGAAAAGACTCAAACATGACTCGAAATATATACATATACATAGCAAATACGTACGAGTTAACTGATAATAAAACACTTCGACATGGACCAGGCATCGTGAGTGTTCGGTGACGTTATAGTGGATCTTGCTCTATCTCATGTAGAGCTCTTGTTTCACTTAACGAACAGTTGAAAAAGACCAAGCAATATGTCAATGTAGCAAATAAGGGTGAAAAGTCCAAGATACTATTTCCAGGTTGTACGGATGGGAAGAGGCCGAGCAGAAATCTAGTTGTGGCATTGCTCGTCGGTGAGCTGCATAAGGAGAAGTACATCCAAGAGAAGAAGACGAAGAGAACTAATAATAATAGTGTCGATCCATAGAAGGTGGAATCGCTGATGCTGATGTATCTTAATGGTATTTTCTTGTTCAGTCGGACAGTAACCAATGTCTCTAGGGACTTTGCCAACATATGCTTGGACATCGAGAAAATTAACGAGTGAAATTAGGTTTCATCTATTGTGGAATTCCTCCTTGAAGACCTGATGAAACACGAGAAGGAGAAATCTACGTCACTAAATGGATGCCTCTTCCTACTGGTTTAACAATTACTAACCTCGTTTCCTCAAGTGAAGTATAAAAGACATGTTTAAGAAGAAAGCTATAGTGATGAATCTGAAACTATTAGAGGCAATTAAGTTGATGATATTTAATAAATCCATTTCATTTCATAAAATTTTAAAACTCAAGATCTAATTAAAGAAAATTATTAACTAAGGATTTGGTGCAACGAGGATCGTGGACGGCTGATCAAGCAAAAGAATTGGTGCTCGAGATGACGGGGAGGAGGGGGATGTTGAAGCTCATGACCTAAGTTGCACAGACATGGGACACAAACTTGGGACACGACACAGACATAGGGATACGCTTACTTTAAAAAAAACATATAGGATACTACACACTTCGAACACGTTTATAATAAATAATTTTTAATATATTTATTTTGTGTAAATATTAAACTGCACTATTTTTTATTTTCAATTAATCATATAAAATAATTACAGACTTATTCACAACAATTTATGGACCCTAACTAAAGGCAAAAAAAAATATTGCAAAAAAATAGATAAAAGAAATTGAGAAAATATGTATGGGTTGTGTCTAGCCGTGTCCATCAAGTGTCCTCCCGTGTCCCACCTTCTCGGCCCGTGTTCAAGCCATGTCCACTGTCAAAAAGAAAAGAAAAAAATAGGACAAGCGTCTAATATATATTGGGCACGTGTCCGCACCGTGGAATATCGACACGTCTATGAAGCGAAAATGGACTATATGTACACTCTAGATTATCAACTACTCCATTCATCTCGTTCTATCTGTCGTATTTTAAATTTTTTGTTCTAATTTTATCTGTTACATTTACATTTTCTAGAAAGAATTAATGTTATTTTTAATTTCTCAATAAAAATTAAATATTACTTTACTAATTTATATATTGTAAAAGGAAAAGTATAAGAAGAAGACATAAAGGAGACGAAGGAGACCATAGGAATTAGGGTTCTCTTATTCATCAAAGACTCCCTTAATATAGGGTATAAAATACATATTTTCATAATACCTAAAGATAACAAATACTTAAATTATCCTTCATCAATTACTTATTAACGAAGGCACACTAATTGTATTTTTCCTTCAACACTCCCCCTTGTGGCAATCAAAAGGTGAAATGGTGTTTCGTTGTTACCTCATTAAAACCTTGCCAAGTGATCGGGTAATATTAGTAAGACCTGGATTGAGGTAGACCTGAGATGGGTAAATAAAGGATGATGAGAATGGGCTGTTTCACGAGGAAGCCCAAGATAGAATTTCCTTAGGGAAGAGCTGGCCCCATGAGGACGTGAGCGTTTGTTACCAGAAGGAGACAAAGGGGGACCACTTGTCAGGATCCGTTACTGGGATGATCCTTGATTCGCGGGCCTTGCTCCCGAGATCTCGGAAAAGCGYTCCCCGGTTGGGAAGCTGATAAATATCTCTGCCAGACCTGAATTAGGAAAAGAGAGTTGAGACCAGTAGCGACTGGGACAGGAGGACCGGGCTGATCTGCCCAMTAAGAAACACTCCTGGAAGGGAAATTTRTGAGGACACTGGGGGTAGAMRTGGACTAGGGCAGGTCTGATCTCCTYCTCGCCTAGCAAGGAACAAGTGGGACCACTTGTTCAGAATTTYTTTCTCAAACGGCCCACGATTCGCGGCACGTGCTCCCAGGATCCCGGCTYGGGTCCCCACTGGGAGAAACTYTAAATATCTCAGCRCCAAGGCTGAGAGAGGTATGTCACTTTTCTTGAGTATTCCTGCTTTCTTTCTGGAAAACACCTCAAACGCTTACTGACTTAAGCATCGGAGAGGTTTCCACCGGAAAACCACCGGTGGTCCTTTCTCACCTGTGTTTGTGGTGCAGATCAGGGAAGATTCTTAGGCTTCAAGTATTGTTCCTAGTGCTGGTCATATTTTGGGTTGAAACAATTGGCGCCGTCTGTGGGAAATCTGGGCTAAGACGTGAGCTCCTTTTCCATGGCTTCTGATGGTTTACGAAGAAACTTAATGGGGGAACTTGGTGAAACACCCATCTCCGCCGCGCCGTGGGGTATGCCACGATCGGCAGAGACACCCCAGGCAAGGCCTGATGGAGCTGGGCCATCAGTGGGGGTTGCAACAGGCGCCGCTCCATCCTCCTCTGGCGGACCAACGCCTGTTGCTGGCGGCTTGCTGAATGACGCCTTGCTCAGGCAGTTATCGGAGCTAATCGACAAGGCCGTAGAGGCGGCAGTTGAGAAAAAATTTGCTGAGGTTTCGACGCCACCGCCTGGTGCGCGACCAGATTGGACGATCCCGGTGGCAGACACCGAGCCGCTGCGCAACCAGAGCATGGATCGGACTCCTCTTCAGGATAGAGAGGAGCTTCTCTCCACTTCCGATGGTGAAACCTCAGGTCAGACCAATCTAGGTCTGGCTGAACAGATGCAGAGTTTGCAAAAGGAGGTGCAAGAATTCAAGATAAAAATGGCGAGCAGTGGGATGGTGCAGATCAGGCGAGGCACTCCGTTCATGGCGGAGGTCATGCGGGATGACGTGCCGACCTCATACCATCTCTGGGTTTTGAATACAATGGGACCACAGATCCATGGGACCACCTAAGTAGATTCGAGATTGCGGCTGCCCTGCATAAATTTTCGGATGCGGTTATGTGTCGGGTCTTCCCAATGACCTTTACCAAATCGGCACAGCTTTGGTTTAGCCAATTGCCGCCCCGCTCTATCAGTAACTTTGACGAGTTCAGCTCTGCCTTCCTGCACCAGTTTACAAGTTGCAGGAAGTATCAAAAGATGTCATTAGAGCTGTTCAGCCTAAAGCAGAAAGAGAATGAGAGTTTGCGTGCTTATATTAATAGGTTTATGACAGCAAAGCTGGAGGTACCCTCTGCGTCCGAAGAACTGTTGGTGAATGCTCTGGCGCAGGGTCTGAGGAGAGGCAAATTTTTTCAATCGCTGGTTGTCAAACCAGCCCTAAAGTTTGGAGAACTATTGGAACGAGCTGAAAAGTATATTCACCTTGAGGAGGCCTTGAAAATCAAAGATGAGGGTGAAAAGAATAGGGAGAGATACGATCGTGATGATAGGACCGTTGCAAAGAAGCCGAGGTCAGATCTGTCTGGTGGGAGACCTCGTTTTGACAGGTACAACCCTTTGGCAACTCTACAGGGTGAGATTCTGCAGGCCATAGAGAAGCATCCAGACCTGAAATGGCCTAAGACCTACTCACAGAAACCTAGGAAGGAAAGGTCTGGTTGCTTCTGCCGCTTTCACAATGAGTATTGATCAGTGTACTCATTTGAAAGATGAGTTGGAAAGATTAGTCCAGGCTGGGCACCTGAAAGAGTACGTCCGTATGAGGAGAGAAGAGGCCAGGCCTGGCAACAAGGGCTATGACAGGTCTAACCAGGGTAAGAGAGACCTAGACAGAAGCCGATCTGATGGGAGACGAGCTGATCAAGCCTAGGTCATTCATGGGGAAATCCAGATGATCACTGGAGGAGAGCTGGAGGAGCATTCCAAGAGGACGCAACACAGTTATGTCAGAGCTGCGAAAGACTTAGTTCGAAAATCGCGCGATGTGGGACAAATGACCTCTACCCCTAACATCTGTTTCGGGTCAGAAGATGGTGATGGCATTTTGGTCCCGCACATGGATGCTCTGGTTATAACGGCAACCATCACCAATTATAATGTGCGACGGATCTTTGTGGATACCGAAAGTTCTGCGGACATTTTGTTTTACGATTATTTCCGGCAGTTGAAATTGAATGTAGAGCTAGAGGAGGTGACAACTTCTCTGGTGGGGTTTGCAGGAGGTGCCTTGAAACCCCTGGGCGCGGTAAGGCTCTTGGTAAKGCTAGGAGAAGAGCCATATCGGGTCACCAGAGCGGTGCYTTTCTTGGTGGTAGATGCTCCATCTTCTTATAATGTCATGCTTGGCCGGCCATCCCTGAGCCAGTTCCAGGCTGTCATATCTGTCTTTCATATGAAGATGAAGTTCCCGGCGGAAGATGGAACGGGAGAGGTCAGGGGTGACTAATATGCCTCACGACAGACCTACGTGGAGTGCATCAAGAGGAATGCGGAGGAAGAAAGACAGAGCAAAAGGGCTAGAGTAGAGCTGCCAAAAACAGATCTGGCTAGTAGAGAGGAAGGGCTGATGATGGTCGAGGTAATACTAGGGGATGAGAGCCGGGTCCTTCGAGTAGGGACGACTCTCAGTGTGAAAATTTTGACAGACCTAGTTACGTTGTTGAGAAGTAGCTCTGATGTGTTTGCTTGGTCTCCACAAGACCTGATAGGGATCGACCCAGAGGTGGCAGAGCACCGTCTCAACATCAGCTCGGACGCAAAGCCGGTAAAGCAAAGAAAATGCAATTTCGGGCCTGAGAAGGAGGCTGTCATAGAAGCCGAGGTGGAAAAATTGTTAAGGGCTAAGCACATCCAGGAAATACAATTCCCTGAATGGCTTTCCAATGCTGTCCTGGTTCCCAAGACTCGGGAGGATTGGCGCATGTGTATCGACTTCAGGGACCTCAACCGTGCTTGCCCGAAAGATCACTACCCCTTGCCTAGAATTGACCAGCTCGTCGACTCTACTGCTGGATGTGAGCTCTTGAGTATGATGGATGCATCCCAAGGGTATCACCAGATTAGATTAGCAGAAGATGATTGGAAGCGGGTCAGCTTTATTACCCCCAAGGGGACGTATTGCTATGTTGTGATGCCTTTTGGTTTGAAAAATGCAGGGGCCACCTATCAACGTTTGGTTGATAAGATGTTTAAGAACCAACTTGGGCGAAATATGGAAGTTTACATGGACGATATGCTGGTTAAGAGCGTAAAAGCAACGTCGCACGTGAAGGACCTGCGGGAGACCTTCGGTACTCTGCAATGGTACAGGATGAAGCTTAATCCCAAGAAATGCGCGTTCGGGGTTAGAGCTGGTAAATTCCTGGGCTACATGGTCACAGAGAAGGGTATCGAGGCAAATTCCGAGAAGGTCAGAGCAATTATGGACATGCAGGCACCTAGGAATGTGAAGGAAATGCAATGCTTAGCAGGGCAAATTAACGCCCTAATTAGATTTGTGTCCAGGTCTGCAGAGAAGAGCTTACCATTCTTTCAAGCTCTGAGGAAGAAAGTAAAATTTCAATGGAACGATGAGTATGAGGAGGCATTTAAATTTTTAAAGGAGCATTTGGCTGGCATGACCTTACTCACGAAGCCCGTTCAAGGAGAACCGTTGATCTTATACTTATCTATAGGACAGCAGGCGGTCAGCTCTGTCTTAATCAGAGAGGAAGGTAAAACACAGAGACCGGTCTACTTCTGGAGCAAGGTCTTGCATGCGGCAGAGGTTAGATATGTAGAGGTAGAGAAGGCGATGCTAGCACTAATCGGGACTGCCCGTAAGTTGCGGCCGTATTTTCTCTCTCATGGAGTAATTGTGCAAACTAACCTCCCACTGAAAGCCATAACGGACAAACCAGAGGCATCTGGGAGGCTCGTCAAGTGGATAATAGAGCTCAGCGAGTTTGACGTCACATTCGAGGTTAGGACAGCAATAAAAGCCTAGGCCTTAGCCGATTTTATACAGGAAATGACCGGTCCTCCTGGTACACTGAAAGAATGGACCATTTTTACAGATGGCTCAGTCTGTAACCAGGGCTGTGGAGCCGGGATCGTCTTGATAGACCCAGKAGGTGTGTCGARCYAATTTYCTYTACGCTTGAATCATGCATTTTCCAATAACGCCGCTGAATACGAGGCCCTCCTGCGAGGAATCCAAATGGCGAAGGATTTGGGTGCAGAGCTGGTGTGTGCTAAGGTGGATTCCCAGCTAGTTTGCAAGAAGATAAGCGGTGAATTTGAAACCAGGGAAGAGAACATGCAAAAATATCTGGCTAAATTTAGAGAGCTGGTTAGGGGCATGAAGGGCTACACGGTACTCCAGATTTCTCGGGAAGAGAATGACAGAGCTGATTATTTAGCAAGGTTAGCCAGCTCGGCTACAAATTATGACGAGAGGACGATAACATTACTCAGAGCAGATGCGGAGTTTTGCACAGAAAAGGTTTGTTCGGTATATGAAGTTGATGATTGGCGTTCTCCTATTACACCTTATTTACAACACGAAGAACTGCCAAATGATCAAAGAGAAAGAGCTAAGGTAAAGACTAGATCTGCTCGTTTTTGCTTGGTTGGAGGAGTCCTATTTCGGCGTGGGTTTAGAAGACCTTTGTTGCGGTACCTGGGCTCGAGGGCGCCCATGTCCTCAGAGAAATCCATGAGGGCTGTTGCGGAAATCACATGGGGGCCAGAGCTCTAGCTAGCAAAGTGTTAAGAGCTGGTTATTTCTGGCCTTCTTTGAGGAAAGAAGCCGAAGCCTTTGTCAGAAAGTGTGAGAAATGTCAGAAGATGGCCCCTCTGATTCATCAGCCAGCGGAGGAGCTGGTGACAATGAGCTCCCCCTGCCCTTTCGCGAAATGGGGGATTGATCTGGTTGGTCCATTCCCGATGGACCCTGCCCAAAAGAGATCTTTGATTGTGGCCATAGACTATTTTAGCAAATGGGTCGAGGCAGAAGCTCTGGCCAAGATAACGGAAGAAGCGGTGATGGGATTCCTCTGGAAGAATGTTGTCTGTCGCTTTGGCGTGCCAAGGATATTGATATCAGACAATGGAACCCAATTTATGGGAGCCAAAATCAAGGCCCGGTGTACCAAGATGAATATTCAACAACATTTCACGTCCGTATATTACCCACAAGCGAATGGTCAAGTTGAAGTAACTAATCGCATTCTTGTCCAGGGACTTAGGTCACGTCTAGAAAGATCTGGGGGGAAATGGGTGGAAGAGCTGAATGCAGTACTTTGGGCGTATCGCACAAATCCAAAGGAAAGTACAGGTGAAACCCCCTTTAGCCTTGTGTATGGCATGGACGCTGTAGTGCCCGCAGAGATCATCTTAGAGACACACCGGATTCAGAATTTCAATGAAGAACAGAACGAGCTGTTGAGGCAAGATGCTCTGGATTTGATCGAGGAAAAAAGAGAGCAGGCCGCAGCCAGAATGGCGCATATCAAGGGGAGAATAAAGGCCACATATGACAAATCCGTAATTAAAAGGAAATTTTGGGTAGGAGACCTAGTCCTAAGAAGGGCTGACTTAGGAAAGACAAAAGGGAAGCTGGATGCAGCCTGGAAAGGGCCGCTCCGAGTCATCCAGGTCTTAGCAGGAGGAGCTTATAAACTGGAAGAGCTGGATGGGACTGAGATCCCTCGCCCTTGGAATATCACTAACTTACGGAAATTCCATACGTAGTTATAATGTTTAAATGTTTGTTTGCCTTTTTTGAATAAAATTGCAGGTTTCATCTTACGCACCAGTTTATGCATGTATAAAGCCAGGATTGGCTAAGGACGGATGTCCTAGAACATGCCTGACCTGATAGACAGTGTAAAGCCAGGATTGGCTAAGGACGGATGTCCTAAAACTTGCCCGACCTGATTGTCGGTTAAAGCCAGGATTGGCTAAGGACGGATGTCCTAAAACTTGCCCGACCTGATTTTCGGTTAAAGCCAGGATTGGCTAAGGACGGATGTCCTAAGACTTGCCCGACCTGATTGTCGGTTAAAGCAATGATTGGCTAAGGACGGATGTCCTAAGACTTGCCCGACCTGATTATCAGTTAAAGCCAGGATTGGCTAGGGACGGATGTCCTAGATTTTGCCCGACCTAATTGTCGGTTTTAGCTAAGATTGGCTCAGGGTGACTGCCCATGATTTTCCTGACTTGATTGTCAGTTTAAGACAAGATGTGCTAGGGATGGCTGTCCTCAACTTTGTCTAACCTAGTGGTCAATTCAAGCCAGAATTGGTTATAATGATCATCTACGATTCTCTTAGATAAAATGAATTTTGAATGTTCTAACTTGCATGAGCAGGTATCTTAGAAACAATCCGTGAGTAAGAGCTCGATCCAATTATTGGATTCAGGTCTGCGAAGAATAAAAGCTGCCAAAAGCTTCAATCAGACTTATTGCGCTGGAAAACTTCTAGAATAATATTAGAACCACAATCACTCAAAAAGTAAGGGCGAAATGTCAAGAATGCAAGAACACTTCGATACATACAAGGGCAGAATGGATAAAAATGCAGATATGCAAATATGCTTCCATTTCATCGAAACTTCAAGAAATACAAAAACAGAATGCACACACCTAAGAAGGTTGGCATTTTTTGATTACAAGGATTCCAGAAAAAATAAAAGATCCGTCACGGAGAAGACCTCCGGTCTGAACCCAAGGCGCGGCGAACCCACCATAGTTCGTGCTCAGTCTCGTGCAGGCGGCGGCGATACTTGTCAGACCGCTCGGCAAGCGCGTGATCTTCGCCAGCAGCAACGGTGAGACGATGCACGGACTCGATCAAGTCCGCTCTTTCCTCTTGCATCTGGCGGTGGATCTGGCGAAGCTCAGACCATTCCTTCTTGTAGTGGCGCTTTTTCTGCCTCTTCCTCTCCAGCAAACGATAGAGGTAGCCGACCTTCTCTTTGAGCAGAGTCAATTGGTCGGAGAGTTTGAATTTCTCAACAACCAGGGCAATGTTCTTCCTTTTGAAGATATCGATTTCTTGAAGAAGAGGAGAAGAAGCCATGGCAGAGGTTTGAGATATTATGAAAATTCAAGCACAAGTTTGAGAAATTATGGAAATACAACCACGAATTTAAAGAAGGAAAGGCACGTGACAAGAATCAACAAGTACCAGGGTTTCCGGATATTAAGGAAACCCTAAAAAGTGCAAGAGTCGCTACATGACAAATACATGAAAAAACATTCGTTATTAAAAATTAACTTGTTTGATGTTACATACGCTTACACAGAAATCGCAGTCAGACCAGCCACACAGGCATCCTACAGGTCTGTTACAATATAAGAGCCTATGCGCCCTAAGGATCAACCTCCATATCTGCTCTCAGCTCTGTCGGCAGTTGGTCCACCACACCCTCGGACAGACCTCCTGGAGACGCGCCCCCAAGTAGCTCACCCAGACCTGCAAAGGTTGGGAAGGGAGATGAAGTAGGGGGGACCACGGAGAGGGTCAGGTCTGGCTGAGCTTGATCTGGTTCAGGAGAACAGAGAATAGCATGAACATGCTCAGCGAACTCTACCGACCCAATCGTGTGGAGGCGATCCTTGGCAGGGTCATAAGAAAAGGAGGTAGGCTCGGGAGGGCTTTTCAGCGGCGTCTTCCGGTCAAAGGGGACGTCGGGATTGTCCAAGGCCCACTTGGCCTGCTCATCCAAGCCATAGTTGTAATACACCACAGCTTCTGGGAAGAGCAAGGAGAAAAGAGCTTTGGATCCCAAAAAGGCCTTCTTGGCCTCATCCCTTGCCACCTGAACCAGACTTAACCCCTCCTCCGAGTTGAGGAACTTCGCTTTCCACTCACCCTTCGCCTTGGCTATGGATTCATCCGCCAGACTCCTTGTCTCGGCGATAGCTTCATCCCGAGCCTCTGACCGAGCTGCCTCCAGCATCTTCTTCTGGGCTTTCTTCATCATATCTACCTCCTCCTGCAGCTCCTTAACCTCTTTTATCTTGTCCTTAGACAAGGCCCGGAGGCGTAGCACCTTCTCTTTAAGATCTTCAACCTCCTTAGCAAGGTTGGCTTGGCCCAGGGACCGAGTTGCCCTGATAGCCAGAAGGGCCCTCTTCGCCTCAGCCTGGGAGCAAATCAGAAAATTGTTAAAGACTTGAAAGGAAAAAAAAGGGGGAGAGAAAGGCTGGTAATATAAATTTTACCCGGGCCTCATCTTGGTACCACGACTCTAGCAGCTCCCGGTCACTCATCTACTCTAGGGTGCGCAGATCTTCGGGGGTGCATTGGCCGCTTACATGGCGAACTGCCACGTCGCCCGAGCAATTCAAAACTGAAGTTCGTCGAGGAGGGCCAGAACTGCGTACGGTGGGGACCACGGGAGCTGCAACAGGTGCTGGAGCTGGATTGGTTTAGATGACTACACCCAGGCCCCGGCCGGATCGAGGCCTTTTCGTGAGGGGCACCTCATCTTCCTCCGAATCGGAAATGACGTGCCTTACTAATCGGGGGCGCATGGACGGCGCAGTAGGAAGAGAGCCCTGGGCTCGAGGAGTGGTAGAAGACCAGGGTTGTTGGATCCTGGCCGGCGTAGCGCATGGCCAGGTTATAACACACCATGATCCTAAAAGAGTTAGGGGAAAATTGGAAAATAAGAATTTTGTACATCTGGGCAATTTCCAGCATCATGGGGTTAACGGGCAGACGCAGACCCGCCTGGAGATGGTCAACATAGAAGGTCACCCTGCCTGCCGGCGCTTGGCAAGCCAAGGTGCAGGCTGGAGGGGCATAGAGATCAAAAGGGTCTTTAATTTTGTACTTATAGCGAATCTTGTCTATTTTCTGCTGGCTAAGGATAGAGGTAATTTTGGGATGATCGGGAATTGGTGGAGGATATGTTACACCTCCCGAGGAGGAGGTGGCAATCGCTGCCGGAGAAGCAGGCGGTGGTGAGAGAGCCTCCGCTATCTCCGGAGGATCAGGTGACGAAGATGAAGGGACCTCTGCTCCCTCTGGAATGATGGCCACGAGATCAGAAGAAATTTCCGTTGCCTCTGGGATCACAGGCGGTGGAGGAGAAAGAGCCGCCGCCTCAGGTATAGCAGACGGCGGAGATAGGCCAACCCTAGTTTCTGGAGAGGATGACATTGCAAAAAATTAAAAGGGTAAGGGCTGAGAAAGGTACTTGATTTACAAAATTCATCGGAGAAAGTTGAGAATTAATGTGAAGAAATTTCGCCAGAGTACTGGTAGAGGACGGAGATACGAAAGTTCGAAAGAAAAAGTGGAAGATGAGAAGTGGGAATGAAAAGGAAACCATCGGGAATAAAAGGCAAAGTGAATGATTTTAAAATACGGAAATCGAGAAAGGAGGGATTTGATGGGATTCACGCATTTTATGCGGGCAGGCGAACAGTGCCCTAGGAGGTGAGCTGGAACGGCCAGGACTCTAGACTAGGGCTTATGTGGCAGTACTTGGAGAAACGCGGGGGTACAGTGACCGTTTGAGGATATGGGACATCTCTAAGGGCCAATAATTAACCCTGGTGGCTTGGCATGTTTCTTGGGATCCGTACCAGTACGAGAAAAACATTAAAGGGCGTGGGACCTCATTAATT